>JAVQKD010040879.1:0-11598 GCA_036025635.1 Philypnodon grandiceps
TGTACCAAACTCAATCCAGTCCTGCATCTTCATGATATGTACCTGTGTGTGTGTGTGTGTGTGTGTGTAACAGTTGAAAGCAAAGCCTTTTTGAGTTATTGCGTTCACAGTTTTGGCCCGTAATTAATGACTTAATATTCTTCGAAGAAGTATCCAAATCGATAGTTCTTCGTCTTTATGATATGTACCTGTGTGCCAATGTTAAAACTGATCCGGCAATTCGTTTTTGAGTTATCGCGTTCACAGCTAGGAGCTGCGGACCGACATGATTCCATAATATCGTCATTTCGCCGATATAATAAGCAATGACGGTGACACCTGGCGCAATGGGATTGGCCTGCACAAGTGGTGTTGTGTTATATCTGCTAGTGAGCTTGTCCATACCCATATTCAAGCATAAAGGTGTCCATCAGTGGTACCAGGACAAACTTGATCGGATTGACTGTCATTTTTCTTGCACATTCACTGCATACTTCAGACCAGACTTCTGACAAGACCCACTTATAACACTCCCAAAAGCAAATTTAGAAATTTAGATTTAGAAAAACCTTTGTTTGGTGTGATTCAGTAGTCTACTCACCTTGCCCTCTTTGTCAATGAGACATGGGAAGGTAGTCCAGATTTGAGTGTTTTTAGAATGTTTAAGTTCAGGAAACTGCACCTCCAGCTCCTTAACCCCAAGGCCAGCCTCCAGGTGCTCCACCACCTTCAAAGAAACTTAACATTTTTCAAAAACCAAAAATAAGCTTGTATAATGTTGCAGACCTTCTGTTGGGCCTGCTTCATGTCTTCACTCAACCACTTTTCCAGTAGCTCAAAGGGTTTATGAATTTTACTGAAGTATGATTCGTCAATTTAGATTTACCTCCTGGCAAACCAGTTTGGTTTTTTTATATGCAAAATTGAGCTGTGGTCGCCAACATTTTATAAATCTGTAGGTAGCTGTTGAGCGAAAACATTTATAGCATGAGTAGCTTTCTGCCACTTTCATTTAGTAAAAGTAGCTCTCAGGGCTGAAGAGGTTAGCGAACGCTGTGTTAAAGACTCCACAGTCTGGGAGAGTGATCAAACCTGGATAAAATAAAACATGTCAGACTCTTTGTGGTTTTAGATCTGGTCATATTCAACAAGAAAACAAAACTCATCTGACCTTTCTTTGACAACGGCGTTAAGCAGAGGGTTGACCTCCTGGATCCTGTAAATGCAAGTCTGAACCACCTCCACACTAGACAACACACGCACTAGGGCTCATCCCAGCCCCGGGCCCAAAATGTAAAAGTTTAACATTAGTAAACTATCGGTGCGCAAGTAGGCTCATTGTGGACAATGGGTACAAAGGTACGGGGGTTGTGCTCATCCCGGCACGCGGTCTCATGCCCATACAAACGAGGAAGATCCAATGTCGAGCCACCGACAGCTAAAAAAAACAAAGCCCATTAACCCAAACACACACCTACATTGACCCTACTCACCGATGCCCGCAACACTATGCCCCTGGGCTTGACGCCTTTAAACAACGGCTGCGCCTAATCACAGGGGACCTCGCGTCTTGCGCCCTGACCCGGTGCCTCCCGATGGCGTCTGACGTCAGAGGTGAACTCAGGTGGAGGCCCTTTTTAAAGGCGCTTGCGTGGGGTGAGCGCGTCCGCGTACCCCACTCTACTACAAATGCATGTCTTAATAGTGCACACTTTGTAGACATTTTGGAACTTATAGATATTAGCAGCATTGGTAGCACAACAAACTAAGAATCTCCCTCAGCGTGTGGCGCATCACCTGTGGACTCTCCAGCAGCAGCGGGTCGCGGACTGGAGGCAGGTTCTTCCCGGATATTTGGCTCCGCGGTGACAGCAGACAGAAAAGCCAGAAGAGGACTCCCCTCAGCACCAATAGAATTGCAAAATATACCACCTCATGGGACTCACCATGTTTCTTCTATTCATGTCTCTTAACTATGGTCATAATTGTCAAACGACAATACGGGATAATAAGGGAAATGGATTACTGTGGAAATATTTGAACTTTTGGAAAAGTCTAGACAAATTGTGGCCCCTTGCTTCAGGTAAAATTAGAGGAATTTCTTTTATGCTTTATGCCATTTAGATTCTAAGCTCTAGGCCTGTTTCTTAAAGGCTGTTTATCAGCCCAGACCCAGCAGTCTCAGAAAGGATTTAGCGGGTTATCCTGCAGTAAGTGGGTTGTTGACCAGGAAAGGTGAGGGTGACATAACTCTTCAAACTGAAATATTTACTGGAGTCTCATCGTTCATCATCATTCACAACAAAGGAAAAGACAGACCCACACCGTTTTGTATTCTGTTCCATTTCTGATTGTTACATAACCCTATACGTACGTATTATATACAAAGAATTGGTCCCCAGGTCGCTGTACGTTGTGTGGCCAGGCGAGGCCATTACATTTTTGCAGTTTTCATTAGCTTTGTTTCTTCAGCAAAAGTAATTAAAAACAGCAATAATAATAAAAAAATAAGCCAAACAAAAAGCGCAGGTATGTTGTATAGCTTAAGTGTTTTTATTTGCTAACAATTTCAGCATAAAATGACACAATGAATGTCTGTGAGTTTGTTGAATTCTTTTTAAGCTCTCTTTCTAGTATTGTGTGATTGTGTGAACACACAGCCCTAATAAATAAAATAGTTCAAACAAATATTGATTTGCCCTTTTAACTATATTTTGGCATTAGTCATTGTGGTGTTTTAAGCTTATATATCCTGCTCTAGAGGGAAGTATTGTGCACGTGTGAAGACAATTCTAAAACATAGTCATAGGATTAAGTGCATTCTGATAGCTTTAGTCAGGCCAGTGACCCAGGGTCCCTCCAGCCTCCAAAGGCCTTTTCCAGAAATAGGGCCGTCGCGAGGGTCAGGTGGTCCTGGAGCTTCCCTGCCACTACCTGCACGCCCAAGGGCAGACCATCGTCATTTAGACCCAGCGGGCACTGGGTGACCGGTAAACCCAGGATGTTGAAGATACCTTAAAAAAAACGTTTCAGTGCATTGTGTAGTAACTGACATTTTACATCAGTGAAGTAGTAAGAACCTACCAGTGTATACAAAGTCATAAATCATGAAGAGGGGATGGTGGTGTTTAGGGGCCACTCTGGTGAACGTGGGGTACAGTAAGACCCCATCAGTGCCCAGCAGATCCTCAATGTCCTTTTGTAGCTTCTCCTTTGTGGTGAAAATGTGAGGTGGGGGGGATTGTGACACCATCTCTAACATAGCAAATCCTGAGCCCATAGACATACAACAGTTGGGTTTAGACATGTACATGTCATTTATAAATCACTCTTACCAATCGTAGCCACTGTGTGGTCTGATTTTCCCACCATCCATTTGAACAGCTCCCACACAGGCCACACTGCTGGCCCTGGTTCACCCATCAGCTCCGCCATAGAGGTGGGATTCTGGTTTGGTTTGAACGTTGCATTAGTATCACTTCTAACATAAATATTACTGCATCCAATACTGTATAGCACATTATTCAGTCACAGAGCACTACATCTCCCACAGCACACCTCCGAGTTGCTGGGTTGACCTCTCCCGGAGATAAAAACCCCTCTAAGAGGGCATCAGTTGTTCCTAACAGACACTCACAACTGGGCCTGCAGCAACTCTAACTCACCACCAGGGGGTGATTAGTTCACGTCCTAGCCCCTCTCTTCACCTGATTGCCTAAGACATTCATTAGGAGGTAAGCGCTTATGCTTGAACATAGTGTTTGTTTTAAACAACTCCCCATACGCTAATGCTCCTTCGTGCAGGTGTTGGGCCCACTCTACGTTTTTGGGCTGAGGCCATTCTGTTGATATTTTTATTCTACACAATGTTTCAGCTTTTCAGAACTAGTGTTGTATTTTCTTGAGCACTCACCTTGCCTTCGTTGTCAGGGAGGCCCATATAAGACATCCAGATGTCAAAAGTATGTTTAAGTTCAGGAAACTGCACCTTCTGGACCTTAACCCCGAGGTCAGCTTCCAGGCGCTCAACCACCTTTAAAGAAACTTTTCATCAACTACTTTTCAGAAACTTGAAAATTAGCTTTAGTAATGTTGCACAGACCTTCTGTTGGGCCTGCTTCATGTCTTGACTGACTGGATGTGTTAAAGAAGACTCGCCACAGTCCGGGAGAGTGAAGAAACGCAGCTTCTTCAAATCAACCTTTGTGTTTAGAGACAGCCTAAGGGCACACCACATACAGTTTGTATAACTTATGAATAGTGCACTTTATTATCCTGACCACATCTGTCATCTGGCTTGTATTTACATTTATGATACAATAAACTTTCTAATAGATAAATCTAATTTACATTTCCATCAAGTTTATGTGTACAGTACTTAACTAGGCCTGTGCTGTCGTCCCCGACAGCAAGGTGTATATCGGCGAAACAGCCCCATACGTCTGCCCCAAACGTCTGCTACAACTGTCACCAACGGACACCTTAATCAGTCATTGTGTGAGTTCTATGGGTTTTAATATTGTTAATGAGCAATTAAGAGGCCTCGCCCCCAAACCATGACAAACATGGGAAGGGTCTATTTGGCTTTTTTTGATTTGTCTGGATGTTTGTGAAGAGTGTTTTTACCAAATTTGGAAAATTTCCTCAAACTACATTCTTCTTTCAGTCTATAGGGGGCACTATAGAGGTAACTGCCATCATATAGTCAGATGCGCACCGATGTGATTCCATAATATCGTTGTTTCGCTGATATAATGACCTAAAATACAAGCTCATAGCAGTGTTTTTAGCATTTTTTTAAGGTCACTTGTCAGCGTTGGGTCCAGCCATGATCTTGAGCATGGGAAGCAGGTCTTCAGCGTAGCGGCACATAGGCCCTGTACTGAGGTACTCCTCTTGTCGACCAGAGCACCGAGGAATCTGATTGTCATTAGACACAATTCCTGCAAAAATAATACATTATTTTTCCACATATCAATCTATCTGGCTTTTGCTGTTACAAACTGTTCACTATTCATATGAACTAGACATGAGCTGCATGATTGTCCTACCTGGAGTGGTCTTATGGCCAAAAATGCCACAAAAGAAACAAGGCAGTCGTATACTGCCACCAATATCTGAACCAATTCCAATGACAGCACCGGCCCCTCCAAGGATACTGCCCTCTCCTCCTGAAAGAAGAGAGACACTTACAGCACTGGCTTACCCCAATTTATTCAGATGTTGGTGAACCGCATTGTATTTGATTTAGTCACAGTCACACCCTGACATTTATCTTACCTGAGCTCCCTCCTGCTATTCGGTCCAGGTCATAGGGGTTTCTGGTGATGCCATACATATGATTGTGGGACTCTGCCCACATACAGAGCTCTGGGATATTGGTGACCCCCAGTGGGATAGCACCAGCACGTTTTAGAAGAGCCACCGATGGAGCATCCACTGTGGCCAAAACTCCTTTTTTGGAGGGTAACCCTCCAGTGTGTGGCATGCCTAAAAGATCAGGAAAGAGTGTTTTTTTTTTTTTTTTAAAGGATTAATGTACCTTAATATGGGAATAACTGTCTAGAAGTGTGGTAAGTCATAACTATAAACTCATAAACAGAGCAGAAGTGTTTTATTAACTTTAGCATTTATCTTTAGTTCAAAGTTCTATATTATTTGTTGATTGTTTACTTCGTGCTCATCATTTCTAGGGTCACTACAGTATGTTTTCAATTAGTGTTTATTAATACAGAAACAAAACTTGCTGATGATTCTTTGAATAATTTTGTCACATCCTCAAAATGCTGCCTGCCTCTTCCTCAGTACCAAATAATACCAAATGAACCCAACCTAAAAAAAATGTTATGTGTGAACCTTGTAAAGCGAACGACTCTTTCACAGAAAGTGGGACGCCCAGCAAAGGCAGCCTGTCCTCCAGCACCTCCTCTCCCCCAGTCTCCTCCTCGATCAGTTTGTCCACCTGAGCTGCTTCCTGGAGCGCAGCCGAAAACCTGGACAAAATAAACATTAGCCCTTAAAGCACAATGATGACAGACTTTCTTCAGAATCAAAATTATGGTTCTTATGGCAAAAGCTCCATGTCCAGGGTGAGAAGGGTGAGCCGACCTGCACGCCCCAGTGCCCTGGAGGTAAACAGGTCCTGGAGAGATGAGAGGCTGCAGCCAATCACCTTCTCAGCAGAGCGCACAAGTCTCTGTTTGACCCTGGCGTGCCACACAGTGATGGAGGAGGTGAGGATGGACTCGATGATGGCAGTGTAGAGCTGCACCATGGTCCTTGCTGGCAGGTTGAATTTTCTCAGCTGCCGCAGGAAGTACATCCTCTGCTGTGCCTTCTTGATGATGGAGGTGATGGTGGGCTCCACTTGAGGTCCTGGGTGATGGTGGTACTAGGAAGCGAAATGAGTTCACAATGGTGATGGGGGTGTCCGTCAGGATGATGGAGGGAAGTGAGGCTGTGTGTTTTCTGAAGTCTCCATAATCTTCACTGTCTTCTGGGTGTTCAGCACCAGGTTGTTGTGGCTGCACCAGGACACCAGACGTTCAACCTCCAACCTGTAGACTCATCCCTGTCCAAGGTTGAGTCCAATAAGGGTGGTGTCGTTTGCTAACTTAATAAGCTTGACAGACTGGTGGCCAGAGCAGTTGGTGTACAGGGAGAAGAGCAGAAGAGAAAGAACACAGCTCTGAGGGGAATCTCAGATCTGCCCATATTCAACAAGAAAATCCTAAAAACAAACTCATCTCACCTTTCTTTGACAATGGCATTAAGCAGAGGGTTGACCTCCTGGATCCTGTCAATGTAAGCCTGCACCACCTCCACACTTGACACCTGCAAAACACACCCAAACACACCCACACACTATTGTAACCCAATCTGACAGTGAACCACTCACACAATAATGTTACTCTCCACTGCCCCACAGAGACATAGACTTGCCCATAGATATTCTTTCACTATCAGGACTTGACTGAACCTCTAAATGCACTTGTTTATATTGGCAGCTCACTCACCTTATAGCATGTGAGTGATGCATGCTTAGTGCTAGCAAAGTTTAAATCTCTTGCAGAAAAATATGGATTAGCCCAGTGACTCAGACTTTTCTCACCAAGAACTACCACAGCAGAAAATATTGAGCATGCAAAAATCCTACCATTTATAAGTCCTAAAATTAGCCTAAACCAAAAGTAGCCTACCCTAGCGTAGAAGAAATATGAAATGTAATGCAGAAAAAGTACCATTTGTAAATAAGGGTATAACAGGGATTAAAACAGGATTTAACCAGGACTGCATCACCACTCACCAGGACTAAACAAGGTAAAAAAAATACTGTTCCAAGTCTAACAAAATAGTCCGACATTACAACTATGGCATGACTACTTTATTGACCTCAGTGCATGGCGCATGGACACCACCTGTGGAATGAGATCAAGGCTATAACAAAAATGGCCGAGTGTGGAAATGTTCAGATTTCAGTGTTATATTTTTTCTTGTGCCCCAAATATCATATGTGAAAGTAGTAAAGCACAATTCTATGTGCAGCCGTGAAGCGCCCGGGACACACCTCTCTTCGCCGGATCTTCCTGGCCAGCTGCTTGCCTGACTCCAGCAGCAGCGGGTCGCGGACTGGAGGCAGCTTCTTGCCGGACATTTGACTCGGCGGTGACAGCAGACGGAAAAGCCCGTAAAGGACTCTCACCACCGCCTTATAGAGCAGTACCAGGCACCGCTCCACAAGGCTGAGCTCCATGTTTCTTCTCCGTATGTCTAACTATGTTCACTAGTGCTATGTACGTAGTTTGTCCGGCGAGTAGGTCTGTAACAATCAGGGCAGCACCTCCTCCTCCTGACGCACTGGCCGTGGCTTAAATCCACCCGTGATACAAGCGGAAGTGACCCACAAACCAAGCGGACCGACATGTAACCGATATACCGCAAAACAACAAAAACATACACTTTTATCCCTTTATAAATGTAGCTATTTAGTATACATTTGGCTTCAGTAATATAATTTACTATTTACAGCGAGGGCTTTTATTTGCAAAGTTCTGTTACAATATCCGGCATCATTAGTTCTACTCGTGGATCATGGTTCTACTTTATCAACTTTAATCGACTTTTAACCATGCTTTTAACTCCGTATACTCCGCACATGTAGTTCTTCTATTGTTCTTTATGCAATAAAACCGTTGGCTGAAGTCCAAGAGCACAAATAAAAATGAAAAAGTGCAAAAGATTAGACCCTGACTGTCACTGTCACTGAAAAGTGAAGGTGTGAAGTCAATTACATAACGTAGGCCATGAGTTATTATCCATAACCTCTGGATCCTGGCACTGAAGATGGGTCAAATGCAGACAACAGTGCTTAAAGATAGCTACACATGTGCCTTTAAATACATTTAATATAAAAATACATATATTAAACAGTTTCCCCTACAATGGTTTGTAGACTACTGAAAAGAGCTCATTTGAGAGACGTTTCTTTTAAGGCACATATTCATCTCAAATGTGAATTCAAGCATTCATTCTTTACTTGTCTTCCTTTCTTTTTCTCTCTATACAATGGCCAGTTAGTTGCAGGGCTGACACGAAGACAAACACAACAGATATCAGATTATATTCTATAAAAAGATTGTCACATCCTCAGATTGTGCCTTGATTTTCATGAACAACTTTCTTAGGTGTTCCTGCAGGTCACTAAGCTCTCTCTAGTCGCTTGCAGAAGTCAACAATAAGAGGAAGCCCAGCAGAGGGCAGCATCAGTGAAGTTATGGCCGTCTGTTCTGCTCAGCAAACAGAGCATGTAGGCCTACCAAGTGAAAAACCCTCCTCTGCAATGCAGGACAGTGGGTTAGTGGAGGATCCATACTGTCCGCCTGCTGCGGCCACACTCTCCACCATCTTGTGTACTTATTCAGCCTTATGGAAATTTGAGGTCTAAAGTTAGCAAGCTGTTGCATAGGAACAGCAGTAGACAGCCATCAATTATTAAAATGAATGCAAATATGTTCAAACCACTTTAGATAATAAGAAATTAAATTCAGTGCAAAATTTAAAGCCTAATTATTCAACCTCTTTTAAATTTAGAATTGTTTGTTAGTTAGTAGCTCGAACCATAGCAATGGTTCTCAAACTACGGTACATGTATCACTGGTGGTACACATTTTCACATTTTCACTTTTTCCTGGTTTAGGCAGATTTTTAGAACATTGTGGAGCTGGTTTAGTCCTGGTTTAGGATTGTAATGGTTGTGAAATGAATTAACTGTATCCAATGCCAATACCAAATAAGTTATATGCCATTCCTTGTGGTAGACCTTTGTGGGCCAAAGCAATTGCCCAATTGCCAAAACAATTGCCCAATCTGGGATCAGACTGAATTATGCAAGGGGAGATGACTGTTGAACCATATCATTTTATTATTACTATTTTAAACACTGCAAGTCATAATAGAATAGTTCACTTAATCTTCACGTGCTTTTCTGCACATTGACTTTGACTTCTGACCTTTCCACTCATTAACACATGGCTCATAGGCAGTATATATATCAGGAAGGGGTTGACATAATAAAGTGCGTGTCAGTGAATTAACGGGGCTGCAAGTCGCCTGAAACGCAACAAAACACTCAACCGTGCGGAGCCAAACAGATCATTCCTTACCTGTAAACTGAAACCTAGGCACACAGACACCGGCTTTAAGAAGAGAGCAGGCATGTAGAGACAAGAGAGACAAGCAGGAAGGTGCGCAATAAATGGTGCTTCAATGTTTGCATGAGGCTTTGGATAATACATACAAGTGAATATACACTCAACGGCCACCTTATTAGGTAGAACTATTACCTGCTTGAGCCCCATAGCTCACAGGCCATTACGTCATGCGTAGAGCCTATGTTCAAGAAAGCCTGAAAAAATTCAATGCAGGCATCAGATTATGAACTATGAACTTGGTGACAGCACATCTAGCAAGTGGCAGTTCTGTGAACAAATCTCTTGTTGATGCAGACACTGGCTTTGTTAACAGAAATGCAACATTAGCGAAGATAGTGCTAGCTCATTACATTGAACGCACAAGATGACAAAAAAAGATTAGGCAAGGGGCTATAGCAGCAGAAGACCACACCGAATGCCAGATACAAGGTCAATACACGGTCTACTTAATAAAGTGGCCAGTGAGTTTTGATGATTTTATGAGCTGTTATCTTGAGTTGAAGTGACCCGTGTGTGTACAGTGGCCGTAATAACGTGCTCTGTCATGTTTTACAGAAAGTTTTGTGAGATCGGCGCTGCAGGGGAAAAGGATCTAAGGTCACACAGTCAGCGTCAGAACGTAGCTTTGGGCTCTTTGAGATTGATTTCCATCTTTCCTGTCTCTCTGTCATGGGATCAACGATACATGCCATGGACCTTTATCTCATAACCGCCACTCACAATTTGCACGCACAGTTAATGCTGCTCTTCCCAAATGGTTTTTTTAATGACAATCCTAATTTTTAATTTGGCTAATCAGATCTTAAAAGAAAGTCAGTGAAAAGGTAATTTAGTTTACAGTTCCCATAGGAGAGACACACAGTCTGATCCACTTTGGTGCACCCTCACTTGGCCCTGGAGACCTGTGCAGTGTGGAGTGTGTGAGATAAGTGATTCTTTTCATTACTTTCATCACAGGAAGCATTGAATATACTAAGCACAAAAATAAGGCAAATTTTTTTTACCCAATAGTATCAATATAGTGCCCAGACCTGGACTCAGATTACCATACTTACATTTTCACAATACATTTGATGCAGATGGTGTTCTGGACCCACACCAATAATTTATTTTTACCATTGCTCTTTATTTCATTACTGACGTCGCTGAAAATTGTCTTCAAAATACAACCATTTCTTTTAAAGCTCTCTAAGCATAGTTACTGTGTGTTTCTTCTGACACAATACAAAATTATGTGTAGACATGTTATTGTTGGAAATGTTTGTGTTCTCCTTGGTGGCAAAAAGGAAAAAATGCATGTAATTAGAGTGCTGTTTTAAAATATCCAGTGTTTATTAAGAATATTTCCTAAGATTCCATTTTCTTTGTAATTTCTCTTTCCCTGGCAGGACCCTTTTATCCGTGATGAGAAATTAAAGAGACATCCCTTTGGCCCTGTGCCACCCCGCCCCCACAGATCCTTAGGGGACCGTGGAGTGGGCTCATGAAACAGCTGGTCAGTTCAAAAAAACAATTTACAATCCCCCCAGCCCTTCTAGGACCCCCTCCAGCCACACTCATGTCCAGTCGAGGAGGAGAGTGTGGTCGTTAGCAGCCACAGATGAGGACCACTACATGGGACACACATAATGATTTATACTGTATAAAGGTAACTATTATTCCTTTCCAGAAGTAGCCGTCCTTACCATTAATATTAATGATGGACCAAAATAAAATACAATACAATACAATACAGCCTAGGTTTTTTGTCAATAAATGAGCAACCAGTTTTGTTTGTTGAATACGGTTGTACAAATTGACTTCTGGTAGTGTAGCCAAGGTTAATATACTGTCAAACTGGGAATTGTCTAGTTCAGGGATAAATGCTTTGAGCCACTACATGTAGCCTTTATCATTAATACCTTATACA
>JAVQKD010042935.1:0-10317 GCA_036025635.1 Philypnodon grandiceps
CTATTGCACATGCTGTTGATATATAGATATAGCAAGATTTACACATTATTAGTTCATTTTTGATGTACCATGTTTTAATGGGGGTGCCATTGCACTTAGGTGACAACATTTCTTTGCATCATGTGAAAATAGATTTTACATAAGGCTGAAGCAAGAACAAGTGTATTTATGTTGCTTTTGTCAGTTCCTATGTAATCTATTGTATATATTGTTTTACCTTGGTGCCCTCATCATTTAAAACTCAAGCACTATACAGAGAACTGCACTGAGAGATCAAGTCAACAGAAAATCCTAGAGACAAAGTCAATTTATAATATATCAAACACTCTCCAGTCCTTCAGAGGGTGGCATGTCTCGTCCTGTTCACAGCACAGTCTGCTAGGCGCTATCTCAACCCAAATCTTACCATAAACAACAAGGGTATGAAGCTTCTCCTCAGATTTATGTCTCCAGTTTCTCATTATTATTTTCTGATTTAATCTTTAAAAATCAAGCCTTTATTCTTACTATTATAAGTGGTTATCCCGACACTCACATGACTGCACATGTTCAAACACACCTTTGTAGTCTTGGTGTCGCATGTTCTGATGAACAGAGAATCACAGGCTCCTTGATTCTTGGCCGTGTTGATGCCGATGCTGCACATAGTACCCTCCAGGACTGACAAACAGCACTGTTCTCTCACAATCCTGCAAAACAAGAGAAGACACACACTCTAACACTGTTTTATTACAATGAATTCCACAGCCCACAGTGTGGAGTTACTGACTCAATCCTGACTGCAGGCCTAATTATCTGTGTTTTTGTACAAACCTCTATTTATATTGATATAAAAGTGGGCAAAAACATCTGGCAGAGGCATGTAAGCCAACAGCCTTGAAAGTAGGACTGATAATAATGCTCACAATATGACTTTGAGAATTCAGCCAGAATGAAGTCAGCCATTTACAGAGTCTATCTTTTCATATAGCCGTATGGGGTGATGGAATACTAGAAAATACCATTTTGCAGAATAAATTAGGTTCAAGTTAGAATGAACAGTCCACAGTAGGTTAAAACTTTTAGTATCCTGCAGTGGACAGGGGTTAGTGACTGGGGCCTGGTCTGGATCTGTTTCAGTGTGATTCTATGAGACATAGACAGCAGCCTCTCCTCCTGATTTCCAACAAAGCTCTTTATCAACATTTACCAGAACTTTCTGTTGCTCATAAGTCTGAGATCCACGTCAGGCACACACCTCCTCGACAGAACCTTTTAAGGGCAGACTCATGCTCCTGTTTTTCTTTCTCTGCTCACTTTTACTTTCCCCTTTGGTTTCTGAAGTAATCATTGAGATTTCCTGTTATTGCCCTCTATATCCACCTCTGAGGTATTTCCTGGGTTTGGAGACAGTCCCTCTTCTGACCCCCACTAACCAAACCCCCAAAAACCTACCCTTTCCCCCTCACTATATAATTTAGACAAATTTGGGATTGGCCATGGTGGCTCTGGTGAATGTGTTTGCCATCAACAGCTTGCTCTGGCTTATATAGGTCTGAACCTGTGGCACTTCACGTTCTAGGGTTACCACTGGAGCCATCATTATCCCTTTATTATGGGTTTCCTACTCTCATGTGAAGTGAATAATGTGGCTGAGGGTTTAGGGGAATAAGGTAAAGCATCTCCTATAAAGGTACAGCTACTGTACAGAATGTGGCGTTATCAAGTGACAAAAGGTGCAGTAGTTGATGAGCTGTGAATCTGAGTAAGCCCCCAGTGAGTGAACCTAAGCCTTAAGCCCCATTGGGACAGACCTGTGGTTACAGGAGGCAGGTTTAGGTAAAGGTTGAGGCTTACATGCATGTGTCTGACTCTGACATCAGAGGGAGAGATGAGCAGTCTTCACTGTCTTTACCACGCTTCTGACCATCCAGACAGCAATCCTCGATTGAGATCTGTTCAGCTCCTACAGAGAGAGAGAAAAAAAGTGCTAACAGGTGATTTTATCACTGTTCATAGCAATTTTATGAATTCATATATAAGCCCATTTGAAGAGTGCTCATACAAACACTGCAGCACTGTGTGCATGTCCTGCATGCATCATGTATTGTGTCCCCTTTCTTCATTTGTTATTTGTGTTGCATATACTGAGAAAATACTGGTTTATCTTGTCTGTAATCATTTCCCAGAGGTACATTGCCTAATCCCTTGATGGGTTGGGGACCAAAAATTTAAATCTGTCTGGCAATTTGAAAGCCCTGAAGAGATGTAGCCAAAAGATGATGGGAAGATGTGTTGTTTGAGCACATCCAACCCTGTGCTACTCAGCACAGGTATTTAACCCTGTAAACAATCTGCTCACTTTCAGATTAAAACCAAGGGCTGGTTCTTGCCACTGACTTTCTTAGTTATTGGCTGTGATATGTATTTAACCAATTCCTCAGTGTCTGGAATATAAGTCTTCACTTTCAGTAACTTTCACATGAAGCGTGTCAGCTGTTCAGGTCATATAGTCCATTTGGAGTGTAATACTTGTTTGTTTATTTTCAAGTAGGTTTCTGAACTATAACAATGTAAAGGAAATGAGCCATTATCCTAATAAGAAAGACAACCATTACAAAAGTGGCAGCTACTGGTAAATGAAGGATGATTAACCAGGCAAGAAGCCGAGACAATGAAGTAGACAGCCACAAACTGACTCACTACTGACTCTGGACGTCTGCCACATCTCAGAATCCTCTGGTGCAATAAACAGCAGGCTTTTCACATAGACCTAACAAAAAGCACTCCAAGTCCTTTTATGAATTTGAGATCCACGGCTCTAACTCACAAGGGGCACTATCTATCAAGGACACTATCTATAAACATTAAATAGGTCAGCCAATACAATCATTTAAAACTGCAGGTCACCACTCACCGTGCAGTCTGATGATGAGAAGACTGCAGATTCCAGCAAAAGCTTAATTCAAATGTATTCCTCCCCAGAGACTAATAAACATGTTGTAAATGACACATGGATGTTACACTCTGTAGATGAATTATCTACACAGTAGCTGTGTTGATAACTACTATAACTCTAGGACTCAGACTCACCACTGTCTGCTGAAGGAGCAGACATATCCAAAAATATGTGGGCCAATTTAATCAAAATAGGCAAACCAGTTTGCCACAGTCATCCATCTCAGTGATGCATTGTCTGTCTGGATAAAGTTGATTTCCATCTTGGATAGCTGAGCTGGTTGAGAGGGCCATTGTGCCTTGGCAGGGAAGCACATGGCCTGCCTGCGTCTAGACACCTCATGTAAACAAGTATTAATGAGCCCAGAAGTGGAGCTGTGCCGAGACAAAGTAGTTGGCCTGGGCCAGACATCACAAAAGCACTAAGCATCTTCTCTGTGAACCTCACTGAGAAGTCTGTGTATGTTTACAGCAAGACTCATAAGACCTGTCACATAAAGCTAAATATTGTGAACTTCTCACAACTTCTTTATGCACAAAAACTTGGAGGAACTATTATATTATTTTCGGCATGATTTTTACATTGGGCACCTTAGTGCTAATGATCAATCTATAGCTGAGTGTGAATATGAGAGCTGAGGAGTCCTGCTGAATGTGACCAGCACCACAGTGACCCTTTGGACACTCAAGTATAACTCACACCCTGGTGTTCAGATCCTCCGGGCTGTTGCAGAAGGGCACATGCATACCAGGAGACCTGGCCTTGGACTCACAAACTGACTTCTCCTGACCATGGCAGTTGGCATTTTTAATCAGAATAGACATGTGACATAAGCTATCTGTGATAATGTCAAAAATCAAACACCAGCAGGTAATTTGTTATTAGGCTAATTCCATTCATTCAGTTTCCATTCATGTAGGTTCAGTATAAACCATGAGGTTCTGAAGAGCACACAATATGAAGTGAGCTGGTATCACATGCACAAACTAGTCCTAGTATGACATCACTCTCTCTCTCTCTCTCTTTGTCTGTTAGCGTCCTAAAGTGTTGTATTTAGCTCAATGCTAAAACATTGTGTGCATTAGCTCTTAAACACAAGCTAACCTGAACAGTTATTGCATGTGTGTGTAATTACGGAGAGAGTGTGCAGTTTGTGACAGAAGCAGGTAACTTACCTTGAGTGAGGATGACTCCGAAGAAGCAGCCGAGCAGCACAGCCCGCGCACCCATTGTAGATAAACTCAGGTAAATAGAATAAGGGATAATTCTGTCGTGCTCGTTAGCGTGTAGGCTGCACCACTATAACAATCTCCAGGAGTGTGAGTGAGACGAGAAGTGGATGTGATGGAGCTGAGCGAGGCGCGGTTTGAGCTGCAGGCGAGTGAGCGCCTCATTATGGCACCGGAGGGGGCGGGCTGGGGCCCCACCACTCACCCATTACTACACAGTCTAACCTGCTACCAGCATCGTGCATTTTGATTACTGATATGCATTGTACTACATATTATTATTATTATTATTATTTTAATGTTATAATGAAAACTTTTTGCTAGTTAATAGGCTACTTGAATTAGGGTGATAATATAGGGCCTAGCCTTTTCTCACTAGTGTTTTGTATGATGTTTATAACAGCTACTGTACAGGATGAGCATGCACAGCACACATGGAAACTGTCTTCTCATCAATGACAAGATGGTGTTTTTCTGACTGTGACTAATGAGTGGACTGATTATTTCACATCTGGAGTTGGTTTGTGGTGATTTATGTTTTGGCTACGCACAGACTGTACCATCTACTTCTCCTATAAATATTAATCTTTATACTGATATAGTGTACTAAGTTGCACATAAAGAACTATCCCTTATTCAGCCAGCTGGTCTGAATGGAAATACATAAGGAAGATAAGATTATTTTTGATCCATATCATTAAAATAAACTGTGCAACATAAAAAAGATTTGTAGTAATTTCACCTATATTCAAGAGTCAGAGATGCCACACTTTCACATGTGCCTAGAGTAGGCAGACCCCCTAACACACGCATATGCACCAGCCTTACCAAAATTGGCAAGGAGATGAATAATTGCTAGACTGTATTATAAACGTTATGTACCCATGTGAGCCAGCCCTCTGCAAATTCAATCAGTCTACAGCTCTGGGCACAGTGACAGCAAGGTTAAATAATCCTCTAATCAAAACCATGTGTCTCCACTAGTCTTCACCATAGGCTATCACACAGACACTGAACTGGAGAGCTGACAATGGGGCAGTAAAACGGTAAGTGCACAGTAAACACTGGTCTGTGATAAGCCAATTCTCTCTGATAGACTCTGTAAACTGGACCCTTATCAATATTGTGTTTGTGTGTTTGTGTGTTAAGTTAAACATACAGATGTGTAAATGTTTTAGGTAGGTCTGGAGACTATGGAATAGGTTTGTCCACATCTCAATCCCAGACAGTGATGTTAATTGATGTTATTTTTAGATTTTTAGAACCCGGGGGAAGACTACTAGAAGCCAAAGTAAGAGGGTCACAAAGATAGCATAGACCTACTGCTTAATATATACCTATACACATTCACACTATCTTCTTGAAAGCATTTACTACAGCATTCACTGCGTCTCTTAGGCTGTCCCAGAAATAGAATTATCTTTCTCTTATGGTTGTGGGGGTGACATGATTTGAAAGTTATGTCATCAAGTATAACCCCAGACATGTTTTGTGGTGTTGTGTTGTGTTGTGTGGTGTGGTATTGTGTGGTGTGGTGTTGTGTTATGTGGTGTTGTGTTGTGTGGTGTTGTGTTGTGTTGTGGGGCGACTCCCCTCTGCTTCTGTTCTGATCTATTTGTTCTGGTGTTTATGGTTAAGTGATGCATAAACAAACCTGCAGGTCATGTATTAATAAAGAAAGATAAAGAACCAAAATACCAGGTATGTTCAATGCTGTAACACTAATCTGTTGAAAATTAATGGCGTCCAGCAGGAAAAGCTCTTGATAAAAGGGGCATTAGTTTGAGCCATGTCAAAGTGAAACAGAGGTAATCTTGTTGAGGGCTCAATACAGTTTCTTTGAAGCTGAACAAAGCTTGTCTCACCAAATCTGTGTTAATCAGTAAAGGGCCACAACACAGTTTGAGCCTGCCCTCTGGGACCCACAGACTCTCAGGCTATGTCAGAGGACAAACAACTGCATGGTGGATGTAACTTCCGTACATAACTAGGCTACATTGTGCATATGAATATAACACATAATGCAGAGTTAAACAATAAGCCTTCATAAAAATCTAAGAACATTAGCCTATACATTGTTTCAAGACAGGGAGAATATGAAAATATTTTTGAATACATTGATATGTTCTCACAGCTTGCTCTCATCAGTTTGAAGGAGTTGGCAACCAGTGAGCTCACCAGAAGCACTGCATCTAAATCCATTACAGCTGAAACCAAAACACCCTGTGCTAGACTAAACAAGATGGAACACACGGTATTGTCCAAAAAACCTCTCACATGATCTGTGCTACTACAGTTTGATTCAGGAATTTTAAAAAAATCTCGCCTGTCTTCAATAAATGGCCTGGCATAAGAATTACACCACTTTACTTCTGGGCAAATTAGCCCACCTGTATGGTTTGTGACCCATTCAAACCCAAAAACAACAACTTTTAATCACAAATCATGCATTAGTGGATTAAGGACTAGAGCATATTATGGACAGAAAAAGAACATACACTTGTGGCACTCTATGAGCATTTGTTGACGGTCCCTAAGTGGTTAAACGCGCATGTGTTGTGCGCTTCCTGAAGAGACGGCGCTGCACGTCGTCGCCATGGAGACAACAAACAGAACCCAAAGAGAACCCAAAGCCTGATCTCGGGACCATGCTCAGGACAGACCTGTAATTATATCATTATAAAGGATATTTCAGAGGTACGAGGTAAAACTAGCTTCTTTATCTTTATCTAACAGGATAACACTGTCCAGTACAATTTCTGTTGAATTTGGTTTATCGATAGGCTAATGGGGAGGCTATTATATAGGCCTATACCTGTACTATGATTTACACTAGACTGTTATATATAAAACGTATTGTCCTGCTAACTAACATGCATATTTCATAGATCTTTCTGAAGATTTAGTTGGACAGACAAGTTCTTTCTGTTATGTCTGTGTCCTTTTAGACCTGTTGGAGAAGCAGCCATGCCACGAGAGAAGAAGAGCAAAGGTAAAGCACTGAAGTCAGGGGAGGACTGGCCTCTGTACCTGCAGCAGAGAGCTCAGGCCGAAGCAGAGCTGGCCCACAAGAAAGAGGAGATTCTCACGCATTTCCTCAGGGTAAAAAAAGGCTCCTAATCTTATATTCATTCGTCTTAATAATTAGATCACATTTTTAAAAAAGGCTACCTTAACTTTACTATATCATGTATTTTAACAGGACAAGCTTGAGGAGGAAGAGAAAAATTCAGCACTGAATCTGCTGAAGCTAAATGACAGCTGGAGGTCTAATCTCCGTCAGAGTAAGTCTACGGAGCTGAAGAAGGACCTAGATGTGTTGAATCAGATGTTGGAGAGGCAGCTGGATGGACTGCACAATGTCATCATGGTCAGACTTCAGCACTTATGGCCATATCTGCTGATGTTTATTGGCCTACATTTTTCCTAAAGTGTATGCAAGCAGATAAAACCATGGCTTATTTATGACACTTAGATTACAATTGCCCCTGACATATGTATCAAATCAAGTTTTTTTATTGTTCATATTGTAGCGCATGGAGAAAAATGTACAGGAGGCAGAGACTCAGTCAGATCAGGTGCACCGCTCTCACCAGATGTACATCCAGCAGCTGTTGGATGTGCAGAGGAAACGCATGGACCACCTGGAGGAGCAATGGGAGAGCACTATGGAGAAAATCATGGAGGAATACATTGCTGAATGGTCAATATGCCACAAAAAGTCTCATAAGAATTATATCGGGCATTGCTTTCAAACTGTGGAGGGACTTTCATGGTTTGGTGCATTGCTTATTAAAAAAATAGCAATACAAATATGATGTGGCTACAGGGATGAGAAATGCACATTATTCTTCCAATCAAAACATTATAATTTAAATAGCCCTAAACTTAATATAAAGCAACCAATGCACTGAGAAAATCATGATATAAACTGCAATGCTAAAAGATTATAAAGACATATCAAACTAAATTTTAAAAATGTGAAACCTTTCAGGGAGCAAAGATTGGCCACCGCTCAACAACGGAACCAAGATATGGAGGACACCGATTTCTTGCTGCAGCATCAATATGATGAGATGATGAATGATATCGCCACAGTTTACAGACAGGGCGTGGACTTCTATGAAAACCTCTTCCTGGACAAGGTCTGTGCAGTTTCAACAAAATGTAGAAGATTCAAATATGTTTAAGTTCACTCTAAATCGATTTAAAGTGAGAGGGGCTTCTCTAGTAGATGAGTCCAAATCATAGTCCAGCTTTAACTCAGCAACATCTAGTGGCTGTCAGTGGTAATACAACTGTACTTTTGTAGAAAAACAAATTGATGAAGATTCCTGAGGAGAAGCAGAGGGAGCACGAGGAGCTGATGCAGGGGAACAGAGAGCAATGTCAGGAGCTGGAGACAATCATCAAAGAAAACCAGAGCTACACCCAGTTCATAGAGTGCAGTAATGATGAAGTGCAGAGTCTACAGGTGAGGAAATAAGAAGTGAGATCTGAGAAGAATAAAGTACATTGGTAGAGTGAAATAAATTCAATGCAAATTTATTGAAGATTTATTTAAAACATCTTCATTGTTGTTTGTAATGTGTGTCCCTGTGGTTGTTTCTGATATAAAAAAAATTACTAGGCACTCAATTTTGTGCTAATACAAGTTTTTCTTTCTTCAGAAAAAGTATCTTGACCTTCAAATGTCACCCAGTTCAAGAGAAAATGACCAGTCAGAAATTGATAGTGTCTATAATGAGGCCATTAAAATATCTAGAGCCAACATGGAGCATGAATGCACCAAGGAAAGAAAACGTCTCACTCTTCTGAGTGTGCACAGTGACCAAGTAGCAAAGAACCTGAAGACTGTTATCAACCAGGTCAGTGTTTGCAAACACTCAAACACAGGTCACATTAATCGGTTGCATAATGTATGTAACAATTCTTCAAAACTCTATTCAATGTGTTTTCAATTTCATCGAAAAAATCCAGAAAAATCAAACACATGTTATATGTTTTTCACTAA
This sequence comes from Philypnodon grandiceps, assembly GCA_036025635.1. NCBI lineage: Eukaryota > Metazoa > Chordata > Actinopteri > Gobiiformes > Eleotridae > Philypnodon > Philypnodon grandiceps. Next base: position 9,182 of record JAVQKD010042935.1, read on the forward strand.
TATGAATAAATGTGTCTTTCAGGTTGAGAGTATATTAGGTCTGGCTAAACTCTGTAAGAAGCTAGAAAACAGCCTGCTGATCACTGAGGAGCCTGACAAAACCCCAGCTGAAAATGACACAGGAGAAAAAGATGATGAGGCAGAGGTGAGCTCAGATGAGGCCCATAGATACTTTCAAGATGCCATTGAGAAATAACTAAAAGAAGCTGGGTGTTGGTGTTCAAACCTATGTTAATACTGTGCTATAAAATGTTTCTACTGCCACTAAAATGCAGCCTCAGTTCACATAAAACCTGCACCCTAAAAAACACCAGTGTGGTATTTTTAATGATTCTTAGAAAATCATTTTAACAAGGTATTTTAGCACATCGAGTGAACTAATTTGGATGAGAAATGAATAGAGCTTGGTAGTAGATTCAGATTAAGAAGTAAGTAATGATCTAAAGGCAACAGCAGGAGGGATCAGCTTTAGAGTTTGTCCCTCACTGGGAAGTCTCTACAACTAACCTGACCAAGCAAGGTACCAGGTTACAAGTCAAGTACTTTTGACTTTATTTAGTCTCATGCTCAAAACAGAATTGGCATATCTCTGTAAAAACTACATTTGTACTTTATTGCAAGGTCTTAAAATATTAACTGATTTGTCTCTCTTCTTCCATCAGTCAGACCCCGAGGTGAGGTTTTTTGCTAAACGTCACATAAAAGATCTTCTGCAGCGTGAGGTTTTGAGGAGTTGCAGAGATGCAATGCAACATGAGAATGTGCAGTTCTGCCTTAAGATTCAGCAACTATGTCAGCACCAAGAAACCATGACAGTCAGTGGACAACACATGTGTATGACCATAAAGATATAATAAAAAGTCATGGATACAGGTGCCTGTTGTGACTGGACATGTACATCAATGACATCATATACAAACTAGGCCTGTACTGTCGTCCCCGACAGCAAGGTGTATATCGGCGAAACAGCCCCATACGTCTGCCCCATACGTCTGCCCCAATACGTCTGCCCCATATACGTCTGCTACAACTGTCACCAACGGGCACCTTAATTAGACATTGTGTGATTTCTAACAGTTTTAATATTAACAAGCAATTAAGATGCCCCACCCCCAAACCATGACAAAACATGGGAA
>JAVQKD010043149.1:0-12089 GCA_036025635.1 Philypnodon grandiceps
ATTTATTCATATTTTATTCACAACTATTTTTTTTTTTTGGTTCAAATAATTAAAACAAATGCCAACTTCAGACCGCTGCACATTATTCTGATACTTCTTGGTTTGTGTGAGTCCGTGACAGAGGGTTGAGAAAGAGAGCACGGGGAAAGGGGAGTGCATCATTCAAACTAATTTTATTTTTCTTATTTCTTCCTGCACACAATCTGTAGTGGAACTTTAAACACCAAGTAACTTAATCAGAATATGTTTTTAATATAAATAGGAAATGCTGAAAATGGACTATCTGATCCTGTAATATGATGTAAAGTACATCGTCTGTAGTCTGTAGATGCCATGGGAGGGACTTAAGTAAACCTCGAATTCTATTGGTCAAAGTGGTCCATCCATCCATCCATCTTCTTCCGCTTATCCGGGTCAGGTCGCGGAGGCAGCAGTCTAAGCATCCATCCAGCGTCCAGGGGGCATCCGAAACAGATGTCCAAGCCACCTCAACTGACTCTTCTCGATGTGGAGGAGCAGCGGCTCTACTCCGAGCTCCTCCCGAGTGACTGCGCTACTCTCTCTAAGGGAGCGTCCAGCCACCCGTCGGAGAAAACTCATTTCGGCCGCTTGCATCCGAGATCTTGTCCTTTCGGTCATGACCCAAAGCTGATGACCATAGGTGAGAGTCGGAACGTAGATTGACCAGTAAATCGAGAGCTCCTTCTTCACCACGACAGACCGGTACAATGACCGCATCACTGCAGAGGCTGCACCGATCTGCCTGTCAATCTCACACTCCATCCTTCCCTCCCTCGTGAACAAGACCCCAAAATACTTGAACTCCTCCACTTGAGGCAGGGACTCTCCTCCAACCTGGAGAGGGCAAGCCACCCTTTTCCTGTTGAAGGTTTTTGGATTGGCCAAAGTGGTATCCCACAAAATTGGATCTGATGTTGCTGTAGAGGCCAGGGGAAGGACTAAATTATCTATTTTACATCATAGAACGGGGTCAGATAAAGCATTTTTGAAATTCCTAACAATTTTAGTTCCATGTTGTAACCGTGCCTTTTTGTTGATGTTACTACATTGGCACATTGTTTGATCGCCATGTTTGGTGTGCGTGAATGATATAAAGGTGAGTAATTTAAAATAAGATGTAGCTAAAACTTACCTGTACTAATTTGTGTAGCGGCCTGTTTGGTAATTTGCCAGCTGCTGTGCAGAATTTACCAGCACCGGCATCAGTTACCACAGTTACCCCCCCAGCCAACGTACTGCAACCCATTACAACTCATCAAGCTTCACGGCCCCAACAACAACCTGCTTTAGGACAACTGACAGAGTTAACTCCCGCAGTACCATGGCCACAACCAACTGTTGTCACAACCCTCATTCCGTGCTTACACAACTATGCAGCCTCAGACGGTGCCTCGCTACACTCAGCCTTCTGCATCACACCTGGATTTCACAGGTACCACAGCAGTGCATCCTACATCAGCTCTGATATATCAGCCTCCAAGTGGGAGCAAACTCCAGCTCCCTCCTTTCCCAAACAAGCTTTTCTACCTGCACCTGCCCCTTATCCTGGTTTACAGCCACAACTCGGAGCCTTTGGGATCCCTAAACCCATGCTGCCAGTGTTCAAGAGCGGCCGTGAGAGCAACTTCGCCCTGGTGCCAAGATGGCATTGGACAGTTTATTAAAGCAATACAGCCACCTCAGTGTGCAATTCAAATACCAAGTGCTGCTAAGTCAATTAAAGCTACTACAGCTTGCAAAAGGCCTACATGCACCACTCAAGCCCATATACTGCTGAACTCAATGTACTACAAGATAAATATGGCCAGCCAAGGCAACTTGTGCAGTCAGAGCTCTGCACTATTTTCAACTCCCCTGCTCTCAGGATGGGCAATGCCAACAGCTTTGACTCTTTCGCTTTGTCTGTCCAATAACTTGTGGGCATGCTGCAAACCCTTGAGGGACAGAATGGTGTTGAACTCATGTGTGGGTCACACGTAGACCGGCTCCTAAGTAAAATGCCTTCAGCTTACCACAACAGCTTTGTGGAGTACTGCCTCAACTGGGGGATCCTGCAGTTAGGCTCTGATCGAACTTACACACTCCCTGACCTCACCACCTGGCTCCAAGTCAAGTCCCAAGCTAAACGCATTTCAAGCAGTGCTGCAGCCCTTTACCAAACTGAGCCCATCAAACCAGTCAAGGGCACAAGGAGTTTCACCTCCTACCGAGATCGCTCTACCCCCGTCCTTATCACAGTAAAGGAAGAGTCACCTCCCTCCAGTCCCCCAAGCCAGTCCATAACAAACCTGCTCCCAAGTCACAACCTTACTGCCCGCATTCCAACAATAAAGATCACTACCTGAACTCCTGTGACAAATACAAAAAGATCACACCTAATCAGATTGCGAAATGGATCAAGGATCATGGAAACAGGTGCTGGAAATGTGGTTGCAGTCATGCAGTGGAGAGCTGTAATCTCAAACGGCCATGCAAGGTTTGCAAAGAGCTGCATCTCACAGTACTACACGACTCTGTCCAAGATACATCTAACGCAGTCCCAACAGTGAGTTCTTCAGCTACAAAGGTCTACCTTGACCGTCCCAACCGTGCACAGTGATGTTAAAGGTAGTCAAGATAATTATTCACCATGGCAAGCAGGCAATCGAAGCACATGCTATATTGGAAGATGGCTCGGAGAGGACAATTGACAATTGGCAGCTGGACACCATACCATACTGTGAGAAAGCTGTAATTAGGGCAAAGCTTGACCAGCAAGCCCTCCTAAAGATCCTAAAGCTAGAGACTGCTGGTTATGTGGCAAAGATCTCACCCAAAGAGGCACTCAAGTCAGCCGAGTCCTGGTATATTCCACATCATATGGTGCATGGGATTGGATTGTCTTTAACTGCTCTTTCCAATACAAGGGCCAATGCCCAAAAGGGGCAGCTACTCCCAGGGCCGACCGTAGGACCACCACTGCTAGGAGTGCTCCTGAGATTTCGCCAACACGCCATGGCCATCAGTGGTGACATTCGTAGTATGTAATCTAGCTGCTGACAAGCCCATTATGTGTTTCCTGTGGAGAAACATGCAAAGAGAGGAGGAGCTAAGCATCTATGAATGGCAGGTACTTCCCTTCGGGACCACCTGCAGCCCATGCTGCGCCACTTACGCGATGCAGCACCACGTCCAGAACTGTCCATCAGACCAATCAGATCTAGCCGAAGTTGTGGCCCAAGCTTACTACTTTGATAACTGCCTTTACAGCACTCCAGACCTTGCCAAGGCTGTTGCGGATGGACTACGGAAACTCCTCGCAGAAGGGGGCTTAAAGATCAGAAACTTTGACTACCTTCAGTCATTGAACATATGCCTTCTGACGCTAGATCCGTCAGCAGTGAACTATGGCTATCCTGAGATAGTGGTGAAGTTGGTGAGCCCACGCTTGGCCTGCAGTGGAACTGTCTTGATGACACTATGTGTTACAAGCACCGCCAGCCAGAGTCTCTCCAACCTACACTGAGGAACCTGTACAAGACTCTTACTTGTTAGCCAGTTCGTCCCACTAGGCTTCATTATACCCTTTACAACCAGGGCTAAGGGCATACAGGATCTCTGTAAGCAGGAACTAAGCTGGGATGAACCCATCGAGCACCAACAGCTGAAAGAGCAATGGCTTGCCTGGGTGGAAGAGCTCCCCAATTTACTTCAGGTGCAGTTTCCAAGGGCCTATGCACCACCAAACGCCGACACCTCTACAGTGACCAGGCAGCTCCATGTGTTCTGCAACGCAACGGAGCAGGCATATGGTTCAGTCGCTTACCTGTGTACCACGGGCGAAAGGGGTAACGTCCATATCGCCTTCATTCTATCCCGTTCCAGAGTAGACCCAAAGACTGAACTCACCATCCCTATACTCAAAGTCATCTGATGGTCAAATTCCACTACTGTTCTTCACTGGCTGCAGTCGGAGTTCTGCCGATATAAGGTGTTTGTTGGGATGCGTGTGGCAGAAATCCAGACCCTCTCCGATGTGACCAGTTGGAGGTATGTTGACTCACTTTGAAACCCTGCAGCCCACATCACCAGGAGTCTAACCTTGTCAGAGTTAATGTATCACAACCAGTGGAGATTGGGCCCTGACTTCCTGTCAAAGACTCAAGATCAGTGGCCATCTTGGTCAAGGACCTGATCCTGATCAAACTGAAGAAGAGTGCCTTCGTCGGGGTTGTTGCAGTGACCACAAGCTCTCAACTACCCGAGGTCGTCCATTGTTTGATCTATGCCATGTTTTGTGTGCGTGAATGATATAAAAGTGAGTAATTTAAAATAAGATGTAGCTAAACCTTACCTGTACTAATTTGTGTAGCTGCCTGTTTGGTAATTTGCCAGTTGCATTTCTTAAGGTTGCATAGCAAGCCTAATTAATGTTTTATTGATCTCTGGTCTTCCGGTTGTTACGCTAACGCTAATAATAACCCTATAAGTGCCGTTGTGCACATTTGAAGTTACGGATGTAGCTCAGGTCCTGTGAATATCTACTTATTTGATTAGTGATGCATTTCAGTTTAGATTATTACTCATAGTGTCTTATGTTTATTTTCAGACCACACACACCTCTGAAACCTCTGAAAACTAATGTACAAGTTAGCCATCATTAAATGTTCTAAGCTACCTCCAGTCTCCCTGATTCTCTGATCGGAATCAACTGTCCATTTTGGCCGCTCCAGCCAGTGTTTTCATCTCTAATTAATGTGGTGGCATGCTACAGTCTCATTGAAAAGTAAAACAGTAAAGTGCTTTTAAAGAACTACATATTTCAAGACGAGCACTCGTTGAACAGTCCAATGTGGCTGGTGAGTTCTATGTAGAGTCTTTGTAATGTGAGCTGCTGTGAGGAGACACGACACAGAGCAAAGACCGGTGTGCTTCTGAGAGGCCTGTGCGAATATGTGTTAGGTCTGTTTTTGATCAGGATATGTTCAGGTTGTGTTACAAAGGGAGGATGAGACAGTGGGGAAGCCTTTGGAGAATAGCAAAAATAAAGTATATATAGTTAAAATGACTTGAAATCAGAATCTTAAGCTTGATTGAAGTTGAGATAAAGTAAAAATCTGATTTTGGACTGATGAGACATGAGAAGAAACAGTGCAGTCAGTTGCATTTACTATTTTATATGTATCAGTTATAACCTAGCCTGACCAGCCAGACTCATGCAAAACTGGTCAGGCTAGCCTATCTTAACAACATAACTGTGTTGATGTAACAACATAGAGGCTTGAGCAGGGCCTGCCCAGTGTATAAGCGAACTTAAAGCCCCGTGGCCACCAGGGGGCCCCCATACAGAACAATGTGCTTGATGCGCTCCAACAACGTGCAAATTATGATCATGCAGAGAACTTTAGCAGAGAGACACAGTTTGTTTTATGTTTCTAAACTATTTGGACTGACATCTGTCAGAGAGGCACAGGGGCAGGGTGTGTAAATCACATACACACAGATCATGACACTGAGAACAGTTCTGACACCAATAATGTTTTCTGTTGTTCTCAAGTTACACACCGGTGTTTATTTTATGCCAAACAGCCTCATATTCATAGAGAAATTATCACAGAGTCACTGAAGATAGACATGTTCTAATAATGGCTCTGATCAGACACGCAGCACCACGAGCGCGTGAATCTGTATCTGTTTATACAACGCATGTTATTTAGCCTATATATGTGAACATAAAACAGCTGGGGTCTTTGTCCACATGCAGCTAGAGTGAGCAGAGTGAGACTGGGACAGGGGCTATCAGAGCACATTCAGGGGCTGGGGCCTCTAAAAAAACCTGAGCTGGAGGCACATTTCAATTTATTCAAAAGTTCAAATGCTTATGCTTTAGCTGCAGCTCATGTTAAAAATACACCTCATAAAAATATTTTGAATCTGGCAAATAAACTATAGCCTAATCATATAAATCTGACATCCAAAATGCACCAGAACAGAATACATGATTTTCTAAATATAAGCCATTGAATGAATTGTACAGTAAGACGGCAGACAAAAATCTCACAAATTTCCTGAAACATAAGCGGACTATTCTAAGCCGTCTCTTTATATTGTATCAGTTACATGCTTAGCTCTGACCCTAAAACAAAAATGTTGATTACTACTTCCTATTTCTGATGAAAACCCTAGACAATGGCCAGTTGGTCTGACACTGAGACATACACAGACAGACAACTATTTACTCTCACATTCATTCACATTCATTCACATTCATTCACAAGTGACAATTTAGAGTGATCAATTCCCCTAACACATGCATGCATTTGGGTGGTGGGAGGATGCCGGAGTACCCAGAGAGAACCCAAGGTAACATGGGATGCAGACTCCACCCAGAGAGATCGTAGTTGGCCGATCCAAGGATCGAACCCCCAATTTCCTTGCTGAGAGGCAAGCTGTCATAATTATTACTCTACTTTAGTCCATCCGCTGGCCTCTACAGCAACATCAAATCAGAGTCTGTGGGCTATGATTTAGTAATCCAGTTTTTCTTTAGTCCCTCCCTGCCCTCCACAGCAACATCAAATCCGAGTTTGTCCACTAGTGGTAGTACACAAAGTGATTTGGTGGGGCACTAAATAATAATTATGACAGAGCAGGGCCAGACAGTAAATCAGAAACCAAAAGACCTGTTGGAAGGAATAGTCTCACCAGTCACAGTGTTTCCTTTGCACGCTTTACACACATAAAAAAGTCACCACCTGGATTTAACTATGCAAATAGGTGTGAGCCTCCTGCAGTCGGTCAGGTCTAGTTCAACAACATAATGTGTCCAAAGAATGAGGACAGCTGAATATACTGAATAACCAGGTTATTCCATCAATGGATCTACCCTTATGGGCATATTCCAAGTTGACAATGCCAATTCATCAGGCTCAAATTTTGAAAGAGTGGTTCATGGAGTATGAGACATCATTTTCACACATGGATTGGCCACCACACAGTCCAAATCTTGTGACGTGTGACGGAATATCTTTTTGGTGGCATATTTTTTGGCCAGGCAGTATAATACAAAAGCATTTTCTTTTAGGTGATGGGTTAATGTCCCTATCTTTGGAACAGAGAACAGGTTAAACACTGGTAAAATATGAGTCAGCTCATTTAGGGGACGTACACAGGACTATTAGCCAATGGAAACTGTCTGAGTTAAGGTTGAAAGCTGGAACTAATCTTTATTTTACAAGTGAAAAGTGCAAAAGTTGCCATGGTCTGATCTGGCCAATAGCGTTCTAATAAGCCAATAATAATTGCATTAATTCCACAAAAAGTGGCCAAGTATTGCAATGAAAAATCAAGTTGGACTAAAAACCCCAACACATTTCCAAAGAGTTGGCACAAAATACAAAATCTGAGAACTTATTCTCTGGACCAAAACTCATTCAATTCATTGCCCACTGCTTCTGACCGGTTGCCCAAAAAGGAGTGAGGGGTTGGTCAAATATTGAAGACAGTTTCACTAAGGGTACAGTAATCAAATGTCCCTTCAACTTAGCCTAATTTATTTACAATCCTCAAGCTAATGCTTCTGCAGTTGTCCTTGGAGCTCAGAAGTCGGAGCGTGGAGCGACAAAATCTCAGAGTTATTCCAGCGTTTATAACTCGGAAATAAGCATAACATTTTGACAGTAGAAAATGGAGAAAATTAACACAATTTTTTAAAATACTACACTATTTCACTTTCTTTTGAAACAGAGCTATGTTGGAATTTTTGTCTTGGGGTTGTCCGAGTTGCTTTGAGTTTGAGTTGAAATTCCAATGTACACTTCAATTGACTTTTACAGCTAAGAAATTCTGACCTCCGAGGATAACTGGAACGCACCAAGTATAATGTAATTGCTGATTTAAACAAATCATGGAGACAAATGGTACTGTGTTTCATCCAGTCACCTCCAAATATTGAACTGAAAGAACCTCCTCTTTGCAGAGTCAGCCCAGATTATTCTGTATATGTCAAAAAGACCATTTGACTTCTACCAGGTCAGTAAGTGTGTCCTCTGTAAAGAAGATTTTTTTCCCCCAAGCAAAAGACAGTATGGATTATTGAAAATGAAAGATGTCAGACACACTTTTCAAGGCTTGCTCGACTTGTTCCATTACCTCCACAAAGTGCCATAACAAAAGTTGGATGTTCCCGCAAACTGCTCCCTGGCGGTTCCCAGCAGTTCTGAGGTGTTCCATCACAGACTGCACCCCCCCCTCCACCCCCAAACCACGACAACCTGAATCTGCACACACTCACCCCATTCTATTGATTCCATATGACCGCGGCTGTAGGATTACTGTATAACAGGCTATGGCGTCAGAAATAGTCTCCAGGTTGGCTACAGGTTTTCTTCTACGGCCCCCACCTACGGCCCTTAGCGCTGTGGGATGGGGTCAGCACTAATGGCCCAGGTTGAGCTAATCTGGGTCTGTGTGGTCCAGTTGGAACAATAAAGAAGAAAGAGTCCAAGATCTTAGTGAGTCCTCCAGGCACAGAGCTGGGAAAGAGAATGTGGTTTATGTCATTCACTTTGGGTAATGTTATAGATTTTATTGGTCAGTAGTGGAGTGTGCTCTATTTAGCTACATAATAATGAAAGCCCAACATCTAAACAGATCTCCTTTTGTTGCCTCATACACAACAAGCTGTGATGACGTTTTGAGCAATTTGAGCTAGTAACTTTCCTGTTGTATTGGAACAATTTGGAAGGGACAATACGTAATGATGAACATACAAATTATGTATAAGGTGAAAAAAAAGCCAGATTTTTTTGGGTTTAGCTCAGTTGGTACTGCATACAGCCCATATTCAGAGCTTGAAATCCTCGCCTGGACGTTGTGAGTTTGAATCCGGTTCACGACAGTTTGATGAATGTCACTCTACGCTCTTCTCCCTGGTTTCCTGTTGCATTACTGTCTATCAATTAAAAAAAGCAGAAAAAGGCCCATTTCACCTGTCAGTAGTTACAATGTTATGATTGATTAAAAGGAAACTATTGCAACTTTTCACTGGTTTGGTCACATGTCTCCTTCACAGAGCTATAGTTTCAGAGAATAGCACTGTCACCAGAAAAAACACTTAGAATCTAAACGGTCATAAAGCTACTGTGCAACACAAAAACACCAGGTCTGACTCAGTTTCACATCTTTTTATTTCTTGGCGCTCTCTCTGTAAAAGCTTGTTAAAAAGCAATTTTTGGTTTTGGTGAGACCTGTGACTTGAGACTTCCAGGAACATTCGACCTAGCAAAGAAGCTTCGTTCACCCCACAAAAACTCATTTAGGATCACACTGACTGAAGTTTTGTTAAAGTAAAAAGTTGCATAGTGTCCCTTTAATGTAAACATGATGAACCAGGTCCATGCAATACCAGATGAAAATTTAGGCCTGAGCTCCTGAATGAGAATCAGGGAGACAAATGGAATCGTGTTGAAATTTGAACCACAGCGCCACTTTTTAGGTGACACGACAATGCTTCCAGATAGGATCAATGCTGTCACAAAATTGCTAATGGGCATTTTGGGGAGTGGTTACTTTCTTTCTGTTGAAAAAGCTCTCTCTCAAAGCCTGTTTAAAAGCCATTTGTGGTTTTGGCGAGACCTGTGACCTCTTCGTTCACCCCACAACAACTCATTTAGGATCACACTGACTGAAAATGTGCATAGTACCCTTTAAAACAAACCATTCCAAATAGAACCTTCTGTGGGACTGGACACTCACAGAAAAAAAGATCTTTATTTGTTTCTATGAATGACCTCAATTCAAAATCATTTAAATCATTTTAATACAGCGGTTACCAAAACTACAGAAACAACAGTAATAGTCTAACCAAACAATGTCATCAGCTTGTTTACTTAGCACATACAGTACATCCATGACTTGCACATGAATGAGCACTTTCTGTGAGAAGGGAGGGTTAAGGTGCGTGAGGCAGCCAATCACTGTCATTGCAAACTTGTCAGTGCTGTAGTGTATTGAGTAAGAGTTTGTTTTTCCTATGGGGCCCCCTGTTGGCCGTGTGTTGTATTAGCACGCTAACAGGTTCTTTGAAAAAATTTTGGATCCAGACGTTGATCCGGATCACACCCAAAATTCCTTGTCATTTCTGATCTTCCCTGACAATTAAATATTGCTTAAATATGGACTCTATCAAAAACATGACCTTCTTGACGGAGGTGCAGTAAAGACCTAAACTATTGCACTTTGTTGGTACTCCACATTCCCACGTATACATGTCAAAGGTGGTTCCATTCATCCATTATACTGAGAGCTGCATATGGAGCTGAATCTGCAAACGCAGCACATGAGCATCAGACATGCTCCTGATGTGTTCAGAGCTGTCAGATTGTGATGATCACCACAGACAGGCTTCAGCATATTCAAACAGAGGGAGAGAGCCCTGAGGAGGTACGTCTGCTTCCATCAGGCTCTACAGTCTCAGCTGAATTAGGAGTCAATATGTAATGAGGGAACGCAATATCCATATTTTAGTAATTCTGTGGTGCTGAGTTTTCCTGAAATACGTACAGTTTAGTTTACTATACATCGGTAAACTCCACCCTTGAAATTAAATGGTTCATGAGAGACCAGACTAACGGCCTCGCAGCAAGAGGGTTTGATTCCCTGACTGGGCAGTCGGGGCCCTTCTGTTTAAAGTTTGCATGTTCTCTCAGTACCTGCGTAAGTTTCCCCCAGACACTCCAGTTTCTCCTACCACTAAACGCATGTACAATAGGTTGCCCATTAGGGCCAGGACTCCCCTGAAAATGGGATTCTGAATCTCAGTGGGATTTTCCTGGTTAAATAAAGGTCAAATAAATAATTTGAAAAGCTGGCCAGGCTTCCTACCCCAACTCTGTCATGAGTCAAACTATTCCACAAGGATCCTCTCTTCTGCATTCCATCTTACAGTAAACCAGCCTGTGTCTTTACCACAGCCCACTTTACTGGAGACAAGACCACAAAGTGATGTATGATTCACACTAGAACTGACAACACTGCTCAAATGGTTAAGTCACAGGCTTTGTCCATTCAGCCAAAGTGAGCCCCGCCAAACTGCATTTTAACTAACAAAGAATAAATCATTCAGACATCTTTTTTCTGCCTGGTCCTGTTAGGGGCCAATCTCTGCAACTATGAGCCTTAAGTGGATTTTACCAAAAAAAAGACAAAAAAAGTGACATGACACCGACACACACAGCCAGGTCATTATTGTAAATAAGGGCATGTTCCTAATAGCTTACCTGGTTAAATAAAGGCTAAATAAAATAAATCACAGACTGACTGCCACTTGTCTTTAATGCATTACTTTCATACAATTTAGATTTACCCATTCTCAAACCACACTGGGAGAACATGTAGACTCCAAATCAAGCCAGCCCAACAATCAAGATCCCACAACCGCTTTTCTAAGAGTAGTACAAATATACATACATATATTTAATAAATGTAGGAAAGTAGCAGATAGCATTTCTGATTTGATTTCTTATAGCGGAGTCTACATGTCTTCCCTGTGTTACTGCGGGTTCTCTCTGGCTTTCTTCCTCCATCCAAAAAGATACTCACATATGTCTGACTAGGAAAATGCTTTGGAATGTCAATTGATCTTGGAATTCCTATTGTGAACTCAGGGCAGATCAGACTACTGTACTGAACTGTTGCTGTTGACGTCACACAATAATCTACTACAGGCCTGTTCAACAAGCCCAAGGGCAACATTGGCCCAACTGATTTTATGTGGCCAAAGTATACAGGAATAAATCTGCTATTAAGTTTGTCAGGATTCTGGCAGATGCAGTTTTTCCCTGATGGCAGTTTTATAACGGATCTCTGCTGTTAAAGAATAAGCTACTACTTTTACTACAAATCTTTACTGAGGTGAAAGCTGGGTAGATTTCTAGATATACTTTAAATGTTATCATGTTTTTGTTTTTTACAGGGAAAAACCCAATGAGAGAAACATGAGTGCCCTGTTAAAACACATAGAAACCAAGCACATAAATACAAAAAAACAATAATACATTCATTAATTCATTTATTCATAAGCACATACA
>JAVQKD010043705.1:0-10591 GCA_036025635.1 Philypnodon grandiceps
ATGCCAACCTGCTTTACTGACGAAAGCTCTAATAAAGTCTAAATCCATTGGCTAGATTTGATTGTCTTTGTAAGTGTTTCAACATAAGATCTCTACATGGAACTAGTCAAAGAGTGAAGAAATGGGGTAAGAAGCTATCTGTCTGACCAGTGTCTGTGTACTGTGACCTTCATAATGTACTGATGCAAGTTGTCTGTATCTACTAAGATCAACCAAGAAGAAACCACTCATCAGCATTGTGGAGTAAGCCATGGCTTACTTTAGACCACTAGAGGGCGTTATACAATCATTTAATTGGTCCCCTATCTCTTAAAGTATGCGGGAGAGCAAATGTATCAGCCTAAACATAAGAGAAGCCAGTGTGACTAATGTCAAAGTGTAGAGTAGGTACTTATATATTTATCATTATACACGAACAAGTACAGGTGCATTCTTGTGCAGGCCAGGAGACGAGAACAAAACAAAGGGAACACTAGGGCAACATTTTAACTCAAAAGTTTTGAAAAAGACAAGTCGCAGAGACTCATCTGGACAAAATGAAAAATGTACCCTCACTTGCCACATTCGACAGCTCTAAAGTGGCCCCAGAGTGCTGCTATAGCCCATCAGTCAAAGGGTTGAAGTTTTGTGCATGTAGATCTGCAACCATGCCCCATTCAAAGTTACGTAAATCACCAGTTTTTCTACAATCTTATGTTTGTTCTATGATTAAATGCACTGATTTTTGGTTAGCTAATAATATATCTAATTCTAATAAATATGACCCGTGGGTGTATGTAATCACCCAGTTCTGCACAACACTTAGTCTGAAGTCATTGGTCACTGCTTACATATGCCACATGTTACTCCATGCTGGGAAAGATAATTTCCCCAGATTCTTGGCCTTTGGAAAATGAATGAATGTTTATTTTTCTGGCCCCTCTGGTCTGCCCTTAAGAACCAAATGAACATGTGTCACATTTTTGAAAATATAAGTGCTACCTACCTTCTGATGACAAATAGTGTCTTCAATCATAACCATAATAACCCTAAAAGTCTTTATTTTCCCGTCTGGCTCTCATGAAGTAATAGACAAGCCCCACCTTTACTCCTAGACATGAAAAGAAAAGTCACCAGTTTGCACACAGCATGCTCTCAGCAAGATCATCTGCAGCATTACGGTGGCCACAGAGGTTCACATATGTCTCTGAAGATGGATGTAAAGGTATAGGTTGCTACAGCTGGTGGGCCGAGGCAGGGTCACACGTCAAACGAGTGTTTGTGTTTTGTGTGTGTAATGTCTGTAAGGCATCAGAGACCACCACATATGTGTCCACCAGCAACTTCCTAGACTGAAGAGAGAAAACAAAGCTGAAAAAACACTAGTTTGCCTAAGTCCTGCTACAGACCAGTCTAGAATTAAATAATGTATCTAGTAGTGAGAAAATCAGTCATGAGGGGCAATTTGACTCATTATCCTAACTTTGGACGGCGGGAGGGAACTCACTGTAACATGGGGAGGATATGCAAACTCCACCCAGAGAGATTGTGTTGGCCAGCGGAAGGATACAGTATATCTATATAGTATAGTAGAACAATACATTGATTTTAGAACACAATATTATTCTTGTGATGGGTTACATCAACATTGGCCTTTGGGAGGGGTATGGCCTTGGACAGTGGCAAGGCTAACTTAGAGATGCTAAATGTCCAACTGTCATAGTCCGACCGCATATCAGGCACATAAAGAAAGACTTACAATCCTCCATTTCCCTTTGCATGCAGCCAGAGAGATTAAAAGAAAATGCACTTCAGGCAAGAGCCAAGATGTTTCAGCAACCTCAAAAACATCTCATGTGTACTGCTCTGCATCAGGTAAAATATGTGAACACACAATGGCTTTGTTCTGGGAATTTGCAATAGAAACTGGCTTGTGAAACTGTCTTCTTTCTGCTTGGTTGGGGCATCAGTCAGTTGAAACAATCAGGTTTGACCAGAATGCACTGATTGTTGTACTTTTGAACTACATTTGAAGTTATCCAACAGACAGAAAACCAGCATGACGGGCTGTCTCTGCCAAGTGAACAAAACACCCAAACATATGTCTTATCAGTGACATCCCTGTATGAAATTGTTTAACATACTCAAAAATGGATTACGTAATGACCTATTGCATACATTCTATAGGTAGCCGTACCGTATATATATTGTGCTGGAGGATGTTGTGATTCTCATTATATAGATTGTCCATACTTTGTGCACTTAGCGTCCTATGGGAAATGTGCATGCCATCAGAAGACATGCTGCAACAGATGTGGCTGACCATATGCTGACTAAATAACATATGTAGGGTAAAGATACACTCACTGGCCCCTGTATCTAAAGTGGTCCCAGCTTGGTTGTAACAAGGGACTTCTATCCCCTAATTCCAGTGTGGCAATTCTCCTCTGACCTCTGAGCAGCATGGCATTCACTCTGGTTAGATACTGTAAATATTCCAAAAGTGATCCAACAATTATCGATTTCTATACATTACTGTCACTGACTTAAATGTAACAGCCAATGACCAATTTAATATGTGAATGAAGTGAATGTGAACTGACATTGTGGCTCTTTTATGGAAAATGTATCTCCAAAGGGACTGTGAATGTCCATCTGAAAAATCCATTGTGTCATAAGCCCATTGCCCTGGCTTGATCTCAACATCATCAACTCTAGCTGGTATAAGGATGAAGAGACAGGAAGATGCCTACAACCACTGATGAAATGGTGGAAAGTCCATCACGATGTCCATCCCAAGTGGACTTTTATATATATATTCTTTTTAAACAAATAACAAACCTGCCTGACATATTTACACAGTATTGTTGCACTGGTTCATGGCCCAATTATCTCCCTCGTTAATCTGCCCCAGCCAGTGTACAACAGCCTCTTCATGTCCCGTTTGAATAGAGGGATAAAATACTGCCCTCCTCTTGCACACTTCTGCCCCACTCGCTCTTTTATGACCGCATGTGCTTTTAGTAACACACTAGTAAAACTGTGAACTCAGATTTCTCAATGGGCAATTATAGCCTACAACTACAGAGTGGTGTTAACTAATTGGAGGTTTCTCATCAGTGCTTGCAGATGACTTGAACCATATGATAAAATATTTTTCCATGATTTTTCAGTCTTGGCGCTCCAGCTGGATTCAAGGTTTTGAATTTCCTGAAGGCCCTTTCCTCTCGTGTTGAGTCTGACTTTGGCAATGGCACTGGAGGTCACTGGGAAACAATCACACAACAGATAAGAATGAGGGAAAACAAAGTGGGGTGTATCAGTAAAAAAAAAACACTGTAGATGGCCTTGTGCAGACATCCTATATACTGTAAACATGAGCTGGGTATGGTGATGAGAAAGGGAGAAATACTCTTTAGAATTGGTGATCTATTGTCCATATAAAAAAGGCTGTGTCAGGTTAGTGCTACTGCCCCCCACCCCACCAAGACATGCATGTGTTAAGAGAATTAGCTATGGTGGTGTGTGTGGTGTTGGTCCAAATGGCAGATTCTAAACATCCTTAATTTACATTACATTGTTGAAATTGGGGCTATATTTTTCTATATACATGGCATGTGCAGTCAGCAACTTCAAACATTAGCAAAATGTATGGGTTTGTGTGATGGGGTCTGTATGCTGGACTTTGAACTGGACTGTGAGCGTATGTTTGCAAAGATTGAGCTGCTTTTGAAATAAGTCCAGATGCACCTGTGCATGTTGCATGACAGTGGGTGACCTAGATAAAATGATGTCTTTTATTCTGTCAATGTCTGACATGAAAATGAAAAATTGACCAAACTCATATGTTCTTTGTTTATGGCTGATTTAAATAGTTGCCTTCACTTGTGAAACGCCAAATAGACTAAGATTTGCAGAACTAAAAAAAAAAACCTAGTGGCCCTGCGCAAGTCTTCCAACCAGACTTACACTAAGGCCAGCATAATCTCTCAGAAACACAAACACAGGAATGTGAGACAAATATGTGGCATTCAGGTTTGCAGTGCTACAGATGAAAAAGAAAATCAAGAATTTCCTCCCATGAAGGAAATGTATGGTATTTCTGCAAACATCTTTTCATTTCCTTGACAGGACTTGTAGGGTTAAGACCAAGTGTCATGAGGACATCATTTTCCTGAACTGAAATTGATGATGAAGCCTGAGTGTGACAAATTACTGTTACTCTTGAGTTTATAATGACTGGGTTGGGCCTGCTGGTTTGGGCGTAAACATCACCTTCTCCATTCACTCACCTATCACATGCTACAGCTTCAACAAGGGACTAAATTTAGGATGATGGAGTAGCAGCTGATTACAAGGTCAGTCAGTTTTTCCATATACACAAGGCTGCACAGTGGCTAAGTGATAAGGAGGGTGTGGGTTTCAGTCCTTGGGCCTGCCGAATACAAATACTTTAAGTGGAGTCCGCATGTCCTCCTTGTGTTCAGTTCGGTTCTCCCCAGCTTAGTCCCACCATCCAAAGATTTGCAAAAAAAAATTATTCATTTAAATTGTCCCAAGTGAATGAATGTGACAGTGAATGGTTGTCTCTCTGTGTCAGCCCGGAATCTAACCCGTCCAGAATGTACCCCGCCTAACACCCATAGTTGCTGAGCTCCAGTCACTTGGAAGAAATAAGCAGTAAATAAACAAATGAGTTTGAGTGTTTTCCAGAGAGATATTGTATTGATTTGCCCAAACTGAAAAATGTAATGTTATTGTAGTGAAATAAAAGTGCTAAAAAATACAATGGCCGCCTTCCCTGAGTTTTTCTCCACATGACATCTTTATCCTGTCCTTTCTCCATGAATTCAGAAGAATAATATTTATATATGTCAAACATGGCTGGCACTGAATACATATCATGTTTAAATGGTATTATTTAGATTGTGCGAGTGTGTTGAAATATAAGTACAATAATATTTTCAAGGAACGATATCTATTTTATGTTGTAAGGCAATATATGCTGTATGCTGCTCTTGGCTCCCTGGTGCATTTTAACATGTATGTACATCTTGTTCCATTTGTTAAACTCAAAAGGCATTATATAGACCATTAAAAATGACCAATATAATGAGATTTTTTTGATTATTTTTTCCCTTTTTTTGTTTTTAAATGTTTAAATAAAGGATTTTTTTCTGTCACGCATTGTTATTGCGCCAACTCACAAGTGCCAAGCCAATGGGTGAAGGAGACTTGAAACACACCCACAGCAGTGTTTAAGATGCTCACTAACCTAAAGGCGTTGTTGACCTCTAGCAAGCCTTTTCATGACATATAAAGCTGATTCAGTCATGTTAAATGACACGTGCTTATTTTATCTTTGGCTTCAACTGTAGGCTACATACAAGTTAAATATGCTATCATTGTGTAATAAGTGATTAGCTATACATTAAACGTAGCAAACCACAGTAAATGATATATTTTAAAATATATATATAGGCTACAAAGAGTGTTTTATGTCCGGAAACTGCCAAGGGGTGAAGTTTGTGAATGATTACCTCAGTGTTTAGACTGACTGAAGAAGCCCCACCTACGCACTCTCCTCAGCCAATCAGAATCGAATATTTTATACCAGCCACCAATATAGATGAGTTGGAGCGGTAACTGTGACAGACCATTAGAAAGTTTGCCACATAACCACATCTCTTCCAAGTGTTTTTTTACCGGTGCACTTGATGCACACACGATTGGATACAAAAAACTACTCATTTGGAACTTGAAAAACATTTAGAATAACATGGGAAAAGTAAATATGTACTTTTCCACAGTTTGGATAGTTTTGGTTAAATTCATTGTTGTTTTTTCGTCTGACCCCACCGCTACGACTGATGTTTTTGGTAAGTAGCCTATTTGCGCCCTTATTTTAGCTTCATTATCACGTAGTTGTTTTGCCAGACGTAAACGGAAGCAGGTTAATTAATGCGCGCTCCTGTCAATGTTCAGGTCTGCATCTTTCTCCACACCATTCAGCTCCATGTGTGCATGAAGAAAAGCTGTTACTGGTCTTTTGTTGCTGAATGCTGCTGGATGAAAAGGGGGCAAAATGGAGGAAAAGAGGCATTTAGACAATATCAAATTAGCATATGACTTGGAACAACTGTGAAATACTAGTGTTAAAACATGCAGCATCTACTACATTTATTTGCTTTAGGCGTGCTGAATTTTCTTACCCTCCATCCCCCGGTCATTTATAACCGTTATTATTTATCCTTTTAAAATTATTATTATTAATTATATTTATCGCGCTTTATATTGTATGTGAGGCCTATGCACGTATATAGGACAAAAGAGGGCGACACTTCCATGTTTTATTTTGCTGCTAGAACTTGACTTGTGTCTCAGTGGAGAACAAGAGCCAAACAAGCTTCAATTTGAACAAAAATGTTGTTTGCAATAGAAAAGTCACTCTTTTTTGTTTATTGATTATGCTTGCTATATGGAAACCTACAAGAAAACATAGCATAGTAAATGTTTTTTTTAGATAATCAGTTTTTTTTATTATTTTGTTTATATTATACTCTATACCAATGGTTCTCAAACTGTGGTAGCACTGGTGGTACATGGGCTCTCTCTGGTGATACTTGGACCTGGTTCTGTCCTACTTAGTCCTGGATTAGTGCTGTGGTTTAGGCATTTTATCTCTAGTTGATGATTTAGCTCTAGATTACACCTGGTTTAGATGTGGGTTAGTACTAGGTAGTACTTGGTGTAAAAATCTGAGATCCTCTGTTTTTGTACAATGTTCCTTACCACTATTGCCCCACTGTGTGTTGTAACAGTAAACAGTACTACGGCCCCTCTCCCGACCACTACTGAATGGATCACAGACTACTCTGACATTCTGTCCAAGTTTTCCCGGCGCACGGAGGAAATCCCAGATGAGGATATGTGCTACATTGAGCCTGGCAAATCTGAAACCATCAAAGAGTGTGAATTCAACAATGAAACACAGACCTTCATCATTATTCATGGCTGGACGGTATGTTGACCTCAATATAGCATGTAATTGTAAAACTGTACCAGCTTGTGGGCAACTAGACCTATTATATATATATTAGGATTGATGACCTTGATTTTATAATGTCCAATAGTAGTCAAATCAAGCCATACAGGGCAGGGGAGGGACTAAAGTAAAATAATGATGACCTAATTTACGTAATAAAACAGGGTCAGAAAGTCCGTTTTACAGATTTTGCACACTTCTGTACATTGCTAATTATTCCATGCAATATTTGAACCTAATCACATCCAGACTTTTTGCCGTCTGCACTCACATGAAGATGTTAAAACCATGTGTATTTTATGCCTACAGGTAACAGGCATGTATGAAAGCTGGGTTGCCAAGCTGGTCACTGCTTTGTATGAGCGAGAGCCTAGTGCCAATGTGATCGTTGTGGACTGGCTTAACCGCGCCAACCAGCACTACCCCACCTCTGCAGCGTACACTAAACTAGTCGGGCGTGATGTGGCCAAGTTTGTCACCTGGTTACAAGTAAGACTTTTGCTTCATGCACGGCTGGCTTACATCTGTATCTTGTCTCCTTACACACATTCAAACTACTACACTCTGATCTGGGGCGAGGAAAGACCACAACTGTGAGAAATGTGTACCTGACATAACCATTTTTCAAGATGATGAATAAATACATTTCTTATAAATGGCCCATATATTCTCTTTATGGTTGTATTTGTGGTTTCATTACAAGCCTGAGAATTTAATGGGATTTAGCCATTGTTAGGCAAAAGACCCTTACTAGAAGTAACACTCACATTTGTTTAGTTTATACAACTCTACTTACACTTCACAGGATCTTGGCAAAGTGCTCAATGTTCTGGAGTGTGCCTTGTCCTGTCAGCCATTGCCATTATCTAAGCCATCTTCCTTTTGTCTGTGTAGAATGAGCTGCAGTTGCCCTGGGA
This sequence comes from Philypnodon grandiceps, assembly GCA_036025635.1. NCBI lineage: Eukaryota > Metazoa > Chordata > Actinopteri > Gobiiformes > Eleotridae > Philypnodon > Philypnodon grandiceps. The sequence continues at coordinate 7,942 of JAVQKD010043705.1, forward strand.
CAAGATTTATCTGCTAGGTTACAGTCTGGGAGCACATGTGGCTGGGATTGCTGGGGCCCTCTCCAACAATAAAATCAGCAGGATCACAGGTAAGAAGACAACTATATGCGGGAGATTTGTAAATCATAATATTGCTGTCTGTTTCAGTCTGTTAAGTCTTCATGAATGCCTATATTTACACTGATAACATGATTGCTAAATGTACAAACACCATTCTTTCAGTTCTAGAAAAAACTCGCAGCAGACCAGTGAAACATAAGCCATTAGCTGCTAAATTCCAAGCCTGTATTGTGAGTGTGAGTGTGGGCCAGTGGGTGCCAGTTAGTTAGTTGGCCCAATCCCCTTCTTCTTTGTTTCTGTGAAGTATCTCTCTCTGACCTGCTTTGAATGGTTCAATGATAGAACATTGTGTCTTTTACCACAAGACAAGCATTTCTGTCTTCTCTCTCCAGGTTTAGATCCTGCTGGTCCTACCTTTGAGCATGCCGATGACCAGAGCACATTGTCCCGGGATGATGCACAGTTTGTGGATGTTCTGCACACCAACACCAGGGGCTCACCAGGACGTAGCATCGGGATCCAGAGACCATTGGGACATATTGACATTTACCCCAACGGAGGCACCTTCCAGCCCGGGTGTGACATTCAGAACACTCTGCTGGGAATTGCTTCTGAAGGCCTGAGAGGATTGCAGAGTATGTAATTTATACTCAACACATACACCTTAAGACATGATATTAAATATGTAAATAAGCAACATTTTTCATTCCTGATTTAAACCTTTTTGCTCCTCAGACGTTGACCAGCTTGTCAAGTGTTCCCACGAGCGTTCCATCCACTTGTTCATTGACTCTTTGGTGAACATGGACCAACAGAGCATGGCCTACCGCTGCGGCACCAAAGAGGCCTTCAACAAGGGCATGTGCTTGAGCTGCAGAAAGAACCGCTGCAACAAACTGGGCTACAACATCAACAAAGTCCGCTCGACACGCAGCACCAAGATGTACCTGAAGACCAGAGACATGATGCCATACAAAGGTGTGCAAAAAGAGATACTAACAAACGTTTCATTTAAGCTGGAATAAAAGGATTGGTTTATTTGCTGAGATAAGTTCTGTAGGGCCCTAATTCTAATAATCTTGAATGTGCGAGTTACTGCTGGATGTATGTAAGCTCTGAACAAATACAGCCGTACTCTACTGTAGAGGTCATGGGTATTTTGAGGCTTGGCCTGTGCAAAGGTAATGTGACACCTTCTCATGTGATACACTAGTGGAAAAAGTATATTTTACTTTCAGACTTAAGTCCAAATGACAGAACAGTTAAAATTTTCCAGATATAAAAGTATGTGCTTTTGAAAAGCTAACATTTAAGTTTAGGTATGTTTAGGTTTACTTTAATAAGCTGCAACACAGTGGTGATCACATGAACAGAGAAATCAGTTACATAAAGGCTTCCCTAGTATTGACAAAGGTATAGATTTGAAGAACATGCTCTGCTGTGGCATGTCAGGAGCAGTAGACGGGCGGGAGGTGCAACTGTTCAAATGCACTAACTGTATGTTTCTTTCCTCTGCAGTATTTCACTACCAGGTGAAAGTACACTTCTTCAGCAAAGACAGACTAAGCTTCACAGAACAACCTCTAAAGATCTCCCTGTATGGAACTCATGGAGAAAAGGAGGACATCCCCTTCGTCCTGTAAGTCTGTCCTTTCAGGTTTTTAATTGTTGCAATAACAACATGTGCGTAGTGTGCGTCAGTGTGAACATTGACCTTCTGACCTCTTCCTCCTGCTCGCTGCAGGCCCATCCTAAATGGGAATGCCACCCAGTCCTTCCTGCTCACCACTGACACAGACATCGGAGACCTAATGATCGTGAAGATGCGCTGGGAGAAGGATGCCATCATCAGTTGGTCCGACTGGTGGGGCAGTAGCAAGTTCCATATCCGCAAACTGCGCATCAAGGCTGGGGAAACTCAGTCAAAGTAAGTGCTGAACAAAACTCAAGCAAGTAAAGTGATCATTAGCATCACTAAATCCAACAACATTTTGGTTTTCAGAGTGATCTTCAGTGCAAAGGATGGAGAGTTTGCATATCTTGTCAGGGGAGGAGAGGATGCTGTATTTGTGAAGTCAAAAGAAGACAATTTGAGCCGTAAAGAGAAACTGTAAGTTCAAAATTCATAGAAAAACTGATATACTGTATGTTAAAATATTAAAATTTTAAAAATGACGTGAACTTTATAGGATGCACAAACTGAAGACAGAAGGGAGTCTTTTTGGGAAAGACACTGCGTAAAAATTGCACTTGAATCTACAAAAATGCTGACGCACATCATCCCCCTCTCGTCACCTGACCAAAGATGGATTGAATAACACTGTTTGGGAATCTGGATACAAATGGACTGTTAAAAACATTGCTGGCGTTCTATGCAATGAAACCAACACAACCTCAACAACCACCATTGAAAACAGTCAGAACCTCTGCTGCTCGAAATAGACTAAGGTCTTTGTGATGTTGTGCTCATCAAATTGTATACGCTATTGCTACATATATTTGTAATTTACTGCTTTTATATTCCCATATTTCATAGTATAGTTTTGTGTCTGTGTGAACTTGTGATCATTTGATGAATAATTCAGAGGGA
>JAVQKD010044514.1:0-14057 GCA_036025635.1 Philypnodon grandiceps
AAGATCCAGCAAAGACTTTTTGAGTTATTGCGTTCACAGTTTTGGCCCGTAATTAATTAATTACTTAATTAATATTCATCGAAGAAGTACCCAAATCGATACAGTTCTGCGTCTTTATGGAATGTACCTGTGTGCAAATGTTGAAACTGATCTGATTCGTTTTTGAGTTATCGCGTTCACAGCTAGGATCTGCGGACGCGGAACGAACTGATTCCATAATATCGTCGTTGCGCCGATATAATGATAGTCTCATCCTCAGTTAATCGAATTCAAACTGACAGAACCTATGTCTTTGGTACAATAGGAAAAGTGTGCTAAACTTTAACTTTAAACAAATTATAGCCTGGAATAGGCCTTTTGCAAATGGCATGGCAGGCAGGGGTGGGCGATAAAAATTGAGTCGTGATATGAAGTTATGAGAATTGGCTTAATCTGGAAAGATTGTTGAAACATGATAAAGTGCATTCATTTATGCTCTGCCCTTTACTGACATTTTTACTGTAACGTGCCTGTGATCATATTAATTAAAAAAAACAGTACAAGTATTATGATGAACACTGCATGGATTGGATGTACACTGAATTTGTAGTTTGTATGTTTTCTGAAGACACTGACAGCAGTAGTTTACTGTGTAAGACAGAAAATACAAAGGCAACTAAAATCATGAAAATGATCTTAATCTGAATTGTTATTGTGACTCACTTTTTACTGAACCAAAGTCATGTTTTTCCAATTGTGTTATTACAACCTTTATAATACAGCCATAGAATGTTACAAGCCAGTGTACTCTTTATATTGGTCCCAAGCCTGGATAAATGGAGAGGTCTGCATCAGGTGTCTACATCTGGAGTAATATCCAAAAACAAATAGCCAAATTAATGTGCAAAAAATAAAACACTGGAAGAAAAAACATTTATTTTAAAATCAGTTTTAGCATTTCTTGTAATTAAAAAAAATCATCTAAACCTTAAATAAGCAGAATATTAAATCAATCCACAATCCAGTCTTTACCATAGACCACAGAGAATTGTTTTGGCATCAAGTCCTCTTCTGCTGTCTTTATCAGTTTCTTCACCTTGATCCCATGACCCTCTGAGGTTACTTTATATTCAAGGCTAAATGTTTGAAGGCCTTTGCTTCACACGCAATCTGTTGATCAACCAGTGCCAGGACAGCAGCTAGTCCCACAGCATTTCAAGGCCACACAGTCTCATGCTCTATGGTTATCTATTTACGATCATATCACAACTTTCTGCCATTCAAGGAAATATTCATGCATTTTTGTATTTTATTATAAAGTACTTCACCATGAATATATATCTGAAACACATATGCTAAAAAAGTGTAAAATAATTCTTACCTTATCTTATGTGTTTCAATGTCCAGAGATGCTGCAGTTTGTCAGCAACCAAGGGGGTGACTTCCCAGATCTTTTTGAGGACCAGATAAACCAGGCAACATCTCTACAGAGCATCACCCAGCGTCCCGCACTTCACACCCCCCAGCCCCTTCAGACAGCCCAGTCATCTGCCTCTACAGCCTACCAGAACTCCTCTATTAGCCTGGCACCAACCCAAACCTTATCTCCACAGTCTCTACCCCTGACTCCGCCCCTCACACCCGCCCAGACCCCCACACCCACTATGGTCGTGTCATCGGGACAACAGGTGACACGCAGCCCACCTCTGCTTCAGCCCAGGCCTCCAGCGGTCCAACAAATCCTGCCTCAACTCCAGCAGACGCCCCAGCCCACCATTCAGGTATTATGTGCTCCTGATAAAAAAAACAATCCATAAACACTGCACATGCAAGAACATGTTGATTTCTCACAACAAATAAAATCCTTAACATTGATACACTGTTTACACAATTCACTTTCAGCAATGATTGCAAAAGTAGGTTAGGCAGTTTTGTGTGAGGTTGGCACCCCATCTGACAATAGTGTCAGTCGAGCTTCATTAATTGTGGTTCGTGCCAGCTGTGTGATCTGAGACTGACCTGCAGAATAATCTTTACTGTCATATACAAAACTAATATTCACATAACAAACCAATGAATGACTTACTTCTCTTTTGGGTAAAAGTCCAACCCTTTTTTCAGACCTCTGGGTACACTTTTTCTATTTGTGTGTGTGTGTGTGTGCAAACAGTCATATAAAGATAATAATAAAGACAAAATTGTTATTTTCATATCTCAATAAAATGTCATACATACCTTTTATTTACATCTGAACACATATTCTCTGAGAGACATCAGCAGAGTTTTTTCTGCCACAGATGCACACACAGGGTATTCCCATGCAGACACAGAGCTTCCCTGTGCACACTCTGGTCCAGACCCACAGCCAGACGCCTCTGCCCATCCAGACACAGGCTCCTCAGACCGTCATGATCACCTCCAACACAGGACAGTCCCGATTCATACAGAACCCTGTCATCTGCCACCAGAGTCCTGCACCGGGCTTCCAAGGTCAGTTAATCAGGACAGAAATTATTTCATTGTTTATTTGTAGCATTAATGTACATGGATCTGATTAGACATTCTGTTTATTTATTATTGGCTATACTTGGTGGCTAATGCTAACGTGCCTATCTTATTGCACCAAGTTATGCACTCAGCCATGTTTACAAACTGTAAAAGGGTTGATTTCTCCTCTCCTCAGTCCTCCAACCCCAAATGCAAAGCATAATGACATCACAACAGCTTCAACCTGTAACTATCCAACACCAGAGAGTCTTCACCCCAACAGGACAAACGATACAAACCCTTTCAGCACCTACTACTGTCCACACTATGCAACAACAAGTGCAACAGGTGCAACAGGTACCAGTGGTATCTTCAGTGTCACATAAAACAGTCCTTTTGTGTTAATATGTCTAAACTTGATGTTGTTTTGACCTCAGGTGCTAGTGCAACAGCCTCAAATTCTAAAAACGGACTCACTGGTGCTAACAACTCTCAAACCTGATGGGACACAGGTGCTGTCGACCATGCAGAGCCCCACAGGGATCACCACTTTAACTACACCCATCCAGAACACCGCGCTACAAGTGCCGGTATGACGATCACTTACACTTATAGGCTGTCATTGCAATTTGCCTAAACACACTCTAATTAATCTAATTATTATATTATACTGCCTTCATGTCCTCAGACCCTAATGAGCAGTAACATACTCACCACAGTCCCAGTCATGATGGGTGGAGGAGATAAACTGCCCATCAAGCAGCTACAGACTGGCTCTACCCACTGCACCAACGCATCTAGAGCCAGTGTGGACCAGATGATGGCTGGAGGCATGATGCAGGGAGGAGTGGTGAAGGAGGGGGAGAGGAGGACCACACACAACATCATTGAGAAGAGGTACAGGTCCTCCATCAATGACAAGATCTTAGAGCTGAGAGACTTGGTCATGGGGAACGATGCCAAGGTTAGTAATAAATAAATGTGGCAGAATATTGTGAACATGAACTAGTGCAAGGAATGAATGGTGTTGTTTTCTTCCCAGATGCACAAGTCGGGAGTCCTGAGAAAAGCTATTGATTACATTAAATACTTGCAACAGGTCAACCATAAACTCAGGCAAGAGAACCTGGCACTCAAGATGTCAAATCAAAAGAACAGTAAGTGAAAAGAGATTTGTTTGTTTACATTTTTGGGTTTGGATATATTGGGATACTGGTTTATTGCTTTAGTGTAGAGACACTCCACGCCTAGTTTGAAGAAGCACAGCACAGTACAACAAACGTATGTTAAAACAAGAAAAAATCCAATATATTAAGATAATCATTATAAACAATAAACATGTCAGTTTAATGATGTGGCTTAAATCCCCAAATGAATTGATTAAAGGTTTGTTTATTTGTCAGGTACATTATACAGTTTTATAGCTGGCACAGACAGTTCCTGTGGCAAGGCCGTTTCAAGAATTAGGAGAACTGAGACTTGGCCTAGTCATGTTGAGTTGAACACACTGTACTACAGATTCAAATAAACACTTATAGAATTAGAAGTAGGTATGCACCGATATGGAAATTTTAGGCCGATACCGATACCAATATTTTAATTAACATAATTACAGATACTGATATTTTCTGGTAATATTTTTCCTTTGGGAAACAAAAAAAAATCTGCCATTAAAAAATACCCTTTAATGCAGCTTATTGATTATGTATGGTGTCTGCAGATGGAGGTTGTATAATCAGTATAATAAAGTGACCTTTGTATCAGACTAGCGTATACATGGGGTCGGACTCCATTTGAGCAAAGCGTTGGTTTACAGCATCCAATAACGCAGTCTTTGTGGTTTTGACGCCGTGGTCTGTGTGAGCCTCTTTACTTAAAAGACGTCGCAGGGCTCTCAGCGAAGGATCACGTCAGCAGCTGATGCCTCCGCGGAGCTGATTTGTCTTAACTGTTCGAATGGGGAGAGCAGTGTGTTACTGTTTTCAACTAAAGTCCACTGATGCACAGCAAGTGTGGCGTGGAGGTTGTGGTCTGTGGCAAGTGTGTGCTTTTGTTCCAGAAGGCTTAGAAACATATAAAATGTACTGTTCCATCGGTGGAGACGTCCTGCTGGAGCCTTTTTGTTTTCATCCCAAACTGGACTTGGACATCATGCAGGCGTGAATATGCGAGGGGTGAATGCTTAAAGTGCCCGACTATCTTTCTGCATAAGGCCACCACATCTGAGACACAGGGCTGGCTCAAGACGGCATCGTGAATAGCCGGCGGAAGTGTGTGCGCCATGCAGCCAAAACTAACCAGTCCCATATCCGACATAGCCTTTGCCATGTTCCTGGCGTTATCTCTTACTACAGCGTGCACTTTATATTTGTCTATTTTCTATGTTTCAAACATTTTCTCAAATTCCTCCGAGATCGCGCGCGCAGTGTGGGAGCCCGTGAACTCCTGTGAACGCAGCACCGTTTTGATCAAGTAGAAGTCCGCGTCAATCCACTGTGCTGTTAGACTTAGTATACTCACTGGATGTACGTCTGAACTCCAAATATCATCAGTGAAGCTGATGGCAGGAATGTCATTGAGAATGAGTTGTTGTCCAATATACCCAGCGCATACGCTTTGTGTGACAAAATAACATCGGTAGGGTGGTATAGGCGCATTTGCCGATGTCCGATGTCAGCCAACCTTGTCAATATCGGCCGATACCGATGTTAAGCCGATATATATCGGTGCATCCCTAATTAGAAGTCATAGCAGTGAGTGTTATGTTAGGTAATCTAAGAATATCAAATCATCACATTTTTATTGAACAATTTAGTATTATGTTATCTTTATTTATGACATGTTTCCCTTTAACCCCAGATCCAGTGTCACTGTCTGAGGACATGGAGCTCAAACAGGAAATAGTCATGATGTCTCCCCCGGCCTCAGACTCGGGATCAGGATCCCCGCACCAGTTCTCCCCATACTGTGTGGACTCAGAGCCAGGCAGCCCGTTACTGGACCATGAGATGGTAAGGTAGTCTGTTTAGGATGCATAGATTCTGTTTATTTAAGTGAGTTTAATGTTCTTTTATTGTCATCAGGTGAAGAGTGAGCCAGACTCCCCCTCATCAGTCGGCGTCATGGATGGCTCTCGTCTTCTTCTCTGCGTCCTAACCTTCTTCTGCTTGTCCTTAAACCCTCTTCCCTCTTTACTGGGAGCTGAGACCACTGGGACCAATGGTCTGCCAATGGGCCACGGACCATCCAGGACACTTTCTTGGTTTCCAAGTCACTCACAAGACTTTGGTAAGAATCATTACACTGACAATAAAAAAAGCTAAATTATTTTATTAATCCATTATGCCATGTCTATTTAGCATCCTGGCTGCGTTGCCTTTTGCCGTGGGTGATGGCGTGGGTCTTGAGCGGGGTGGGGGCAGTGTGGGGTTGTGTCAGGGTACTGTACCTGTGGGAGCCCGTCACACCTCTCCACTCTCCGAAATCTGTGTCATTCTGGAGGCATCGCAAACAAGCCGACCTGCATCTCAAGAGAGTGAGTACTGAAAATTGATGAATGTTCTGGATGGAAGTGCTTCCACATTAGTAGATAAGACGTATCAGTGGGTGTATTGTTAACTGCACTGGCTTCGGCTGCGTACACATGGAAAGGAAAAAAATAATGACTCTAGCCAAAATAACAGAACTGTTTCCCCCAATATGATTTTCTCTTCTCAGTTGGTTTATAAAAGTCAAAACATGGATGTGCATGAAGTGTGCTTCTCCTTTAGCAGTGCTCAGTTTGTGAAACTGATGCAACAAGCACAGACAGAAATATAATGTTATTTAAATTATCCTTGACAGAATAAAACAATCTATCAGTTTTTGTAAAAATGCAAACAGTATTGTCTCATGTATTTATACTGGATACTGTATATACTTCAGTATTTTGTTCTTATCCACTTTAAAAGGGATTAAATCCTTGTCTTAGACATGAAGATTTAATTTCTGTAGAGTCTTGATGCTGCACTGGTAATTATAGCAGCACATCTCCTGTTTGTCTGTATCTGTGAGCCCCTGTGGAATAGCTTCAGTGGTTATGTCTCCTTTGAGCAGCACTCTTCAGTTGTGTTTGATTCCCACAGTGCGCCCCGCTGTTCTCTGTGTGGGTTTATTTTTAGCTTTTTGTTCAAATAATGTTCACATCTAAAGCTTGACCTTCATATCTCACAGCCCCCTGCCTCCCCTGCCAGCCTTCACCGCATACTAAACATCACACTATTTCTCCTCATGTTTGGTCTGTCTGCAGGGGGATTACTCAGCAGCCATGACCAGTTTAGAAACCAGTCTATCCATCTTGAACAGAGCTCTACCCTCCACTAATCTCGACCTAGCCTGCTCCCTCACCTGGAATTTGATTCGCTACTTTATACACCGTCCCACTCCCTTGGGCTGGCTGGTTCACCAAGTCGGGGGCAAGCACGATGATGAGGCAAGGACAAGTGCAAAAGATGCGGCTTTGGTTTACCTTCGATTGAGCCAACTGCAACTCACAGGTGAGAGTATATTTGTATATCTTGGTTCATCACGATTTCAAGTTCTTCAACCAATTCACTGTCTATTTTCTAAATTTTTTAGGAAAGTTGCCTCAGCGTAGCAACATGTGGGCTCTCTCCCTGTCCCTCAGTGCTGTTAATCTCAGTGAGAGCGCCCAGACCAAAATGTCGCCTGTTGAGTTTATCCAGATCTATGTTACTGCAGCCACCGCCCTGCGCACCGCTCTGGGTCACCACCTCACCTTTCTGCCAGTAAGTAAAAAGTAGTTTTTTGGTGTCATTTGGAGGTAGAAGTACAAAATACAGTACTGGACAATAGTTTGATGATATGTTCTTGGTAAAAAGCTTTGAAAATAATGCACTTTAGTCTGTTTATTTACTCAAGTACTGTCAAAGATGTATTCCACAAACTCTGGATATAACAGATTTCAGTTTCAAGTTTTTTAGTTTTTCCTACATTTTTTATTGTAGGAAACCTACAGACTACAGACATAGACAGACTTGGTAATCAGTGCAGGTTTTTGAAGGTTTTTAATGAATAGAGATGTGAACAGCTGTACCACCCTGTTGTTGTTCTGGTTCCTCTGTGACCTGGCACAAGGACATAACAAATACATACTTTTAGTAACAATACCAATGTTTTGTTGCTCTTTCCCAGGGTTATCTCTTGAGTTGTGCCGAAGGTGTGGCCAACCAGTCAGAGACCAAACCCATCCCCGACTCCCTGCACTGGCTGTTCACACCTCTGGGCAGACAGTTCTTCTTGAGCTGTGATTGGTCGGTGAAGCCTGATAATGACGATGGAGTCTACACTTCTCAAAGAGACCCAGGTAGGACAGGACATCTAGTAAAAACATTATTATTCTATGTCCTATATATACTAATATGTTTTCTGTATTACCTTTCTCCAGCTAACCCACTTGCCCAGCTGCACCGTGGTTTCTGCAGAAAGCTTTTGGAGAGAGCTGTTCACACCCTCATCCAGCCTCAGAGCGACACAGAAGCAGACAAACGCATGAGTGACTCAGGGTAAAACCTACTATTTAAGCTCTACTAATTGATTTTATCTCCTTTGGCCAACGTGTAGGATGCAACTTAACCAATTACAACAATTCCAACAATTTGATTGGTCAATAATATTAAATTGATCATATATTGGTGAAAATAAACGTAAATCGGCGGATGTTTTATTTCAAAATATATTGTTTATTACCATATTCACAGCTATTTTTAGTTTTTTTTATTCAAGCCAACTCCAGACCGCTGCTCATTATGCTCATATTTTCTGGGTTGTGTACGTATGAGGCAGTGTGCTCTCCATGTGTGACATAGTGGGTGGGGTTTGGGAAGAATGTCAGAGGCTGAGGGAAGGGCATCATTTAAAAACAACTTTATCAAATCAGGTAGCGAAGCTTTAAGTTTCACCAGTATGAACTTGTTGGGCTACTTGTACTTTCAGAGAGTTTTCTGGTGCCCTTGAGTTCCTCCGGTTGTTAAACAGCTGCACAGAGGAGTCTTCACCGCCCTCTACCTTTTCCACTCCCAGTCACACCATAACAACAGGTAAATGTGAAGTTGCTCATGACTGTTGCTTAGCAGAATTCTTTTAAATATAATTTTTCCTGTTTGTAGTTGGAGACCCAGTGAGTCGTTGGTGGGCGCTGGTCCTGAAGGCTGCAGTTCATTGGCTGCAGGGGGATGACACCGCTGTGAAGTCACTGTTGGCAGAAGCAGAACGCATGCCAAGAGCTCTGCATACTCTGGAGTAAGTCAAATAATATTGTTTATCAGTAATAAAAGGTAAAATAATTGAGTCCCCAAACAAGCCATCATAGCCTGCACCCAAATTATTATTTAATAAGCTCCAGTTGAGTTTAGGGAGATGCGGTTTCAATATACAATGGTCTCCAATTAGGCTAATGATGTTCAGTGATCCTAATGTAGTGATGAAGTTAATTAAATATTAAGGAAATACTTTTAGTGGCAAACTGTAAGCAATAATTAAATTGTAGCCTGAGATGCATGTTATAGCAACCACATTTCTGTTGCAAATGTGAACCGGCTAAAGTATTTCTTTATTAGACGACAATTATTGGTATGTGAAATTACTAAATTTGTATTTATTTTTTTACAGTCACCCACTCCCCAAAGCAGTGCTGTTACTGTGCAAAGCCGTTCAGATGAGCCTGTCCCCTCTGAAAGGAGAGGGCCTCATCACCTGCCTGTCCCACTGTGATCGAGCCAGTAGCTACCTGCGCTCCAGCTTCTCCGTGCCTCTGTCTCAATCTGGAAACTATCTCAATAAGGTGGACTATCCTCAAAAGCAACATTACTTCGGCTACTTTCTCTTCCTACCTCTGCATCATCCCCGCTTAATTGTGCATGTTTCAATTCCATTGGGAGCCGGTGGTTCTTTCACATAGTGCATGCTGATTGGAGACGTGGGGCTGTGAATGTGGCCAAGTGCGGGTGGCAGGAGGTGGCTGTAGTGCATTGTAGTTGCATTGCATGATTCTGAAGCTGAGTGCAATGTGTCTTCAGTGCAATACAGAGGCCTCCCCAGTCTGCACACACCACTGTACGCCCCACTGTTCCACCCTGGCTTGGAACTGGTGGATTGATAATTATTGGAATACTGGAAGCATGGGTTGTAATATCTGATTTTCGCTATAGTTAAATCAATCTGAAAATGAATCTATGAACAATAGTTTGTGTTACAATGTTACAAACCCCTTTTTACTTGTCTTTTTAGGGGGTTGAACTTCTAGTGTGCGACCTACTGCTGACTTTGAGGACTAGCCTGTGGCAGCGTGGAGGCAGCAGTAACGGAGAGCCCGGACCTGTGCCGGGATCTATTCTGTCTGGATTTCAGAAGGACCTCAGTGCGCTCAGAAAGCTCACTCAGTGTTACAGACAAGCTCAGCATAAGGTACAGCAATGTTATAAAAAAAGCACATACCTTACAACTGCTATAGAGGTTTAGGTCACTGTTACATTCATTCACTATGGAAGATTTACATAAACCAGTTGTATTCCTTATATTCAAGAGAAATGCAATTTTGTTCTCCTTATAAGACAGGCTTTTTCTAAACATGCTCACATATCCAATTGTGGCAATCCATAAATCAGTTTTGGTCTATTAATCTCTAAATAAACATACTGTAAGTCTCTTTTACAGCTGATATCTTGTTGCAGTAGATCATGTTTCGCACCTGAAGGGTCCGCTGCGGTTCAGTGTGTGCTGTCGGCATAGCATCACAGTAACAGTTTTATGTTCATTATTTATGTTTTGACATGTGTAAGCTTGAACTCAAATGACAGAACCATTGTTATATGTGATCCTGTTGCGCTCTGCCCTGGAGCGCTGACAGATAAATATTGACTCAAGCTGCTGTGAGGCTGTCAACAAGGCCACTTCTTTCTACAATATATCTGTTTTATGTGCATCACTGGTGTGGAAAGACATGGTTGGTCAGATTATCGTTTTACACTGATGCTAAAGTCATGGTTTATGTGTCACAGGTTTTTCTTCATGAGACAACAGTTCGGCTGATCGCTGGAGCCAGTCCCACACGGACACACCAACTTCTGGAGCACAACCTTCGACGAAGAATAAACAGCTCCTACACAAGCAGTAGTACGAAGAACATCAACTCACTTTAAACCGTTTTAGCCATTTGTATTTTTATTTCTTGTTGACAATATTATGAACTATTTGTACATAGAAAAACATGGCACTGATTAAACATTTTTCTTTACTGTAACAGATTTCTCTCTGTTTTTCCTCAGCTGAATGTGTCCTGGGAGAGAGGGAGAGGGCCCATGCCATCTTGCTGGCCTGCAGACACCTTCCCATGCCTCTTTTAACTCCACCCGGGCACCGTGCTCGCCTGCTGGCTGAGGCCAAACGCACCCTGGAGCGGGTGGGAGACAGACGGTCACTTCAGGACTGTCAGCAAATCCTGCTGCGCCTTAGTGGAGGGACCACTATTGCTGCTTCCTAAACATACCCACAACAGCAGAAATGACCATTCTCTGACCATGTTGACCAGTCACTGGTTATGTATGCTTTTGACATCTGCTTTATTAGGCTACTTGTATAAAGCAATTTTCTAATTCTCACACATCACATGCTGTAAATACATTGATCCAATAATGGTATGTTACACGTATCTTTCTCAGCCTCTTTCAGTCTGAGGAGTTTTTAAAAGCTACAGAAGCTTAGTATCGCTCTACCCCCACCTGCTGGTCATAGATGTTACCACACATGTTCATAGCCTCATTTCTAGCAATGCTACACAATCAGGAAAATCAGGTTTAATAGGCCCCCAAGGGTAAAGGGACCATTATCTAACAATGTTCCAATAAAGGCACCACTCAGTTTATTTATTAGAAGTAAACCCAAGCTGTACAATCATTATAGGCACCGCACAGCAATGTTAGTGCTGCAGTAAATATGTAGTGTCACAGTTCGTTAGCAAAGTTAAATTAATACATTTGAGACATATGAGATATGCTAAACATGGCTGCATTGTAGTACAACAACAGCTAGATTAGCTTCCCTCTGACTGTACAGTGCTGAGTAGTGACTCTTCTTATCTACCTCATACTGTACAATGCCTGCATTGTGCTACGGAGCAAAATAGGGTATATACTCACACACCCATATTATATACCCTAGATTAAGTAAACTGTTTCAGTGACACTTTATTTTAGTGCAGCTTCAGTAGAAAAGTTGTGCATTTACACGCGGCATCAAAAAAAGCTTGGAAGATAGCTATTGTTGAAGCTTCAACAAACAGGCAAAACAGCACCAAAACATTGCATGGTCTGCCATGTTTAAAAATGTACAAATAAATGATTCATACACAATACACAATATATAACATAATAAAAACAATCAACAATGATAAATTAAATCAATACAAAACTCACATTGTACTATTGTACATAGTTTGTATATATGCATATAAGTCTTGTACCAGGAATAAACAGGAAGTCTTAATTTACTGCTGAGAGAAGGCATATGTCCATATAAAGAGGGTTGTCCCTCTGTATGAGGTCCCATGGATGGGCACTGAGCTCAAGGTCATATGTCAGACATGAACACATTTGGAATAGAATTACTTTAAACTGAGGCGTAAAGATGTTTCTCTCAAACAAAATTGCCTTCATATTATGTAGAATTATGTTTTATTATGTTTTATTACATTTAAATATTGATGGAGATATTTCTTTCAAAATAATGTCTATTTTGCTTTTTGTTTGTAATTGTCTGTTATTTGTCTCTGTAGTTTGTGTACCTGTTGCTTTATTTAATGCTCATGTTCATATTAAAATGCTTTTTTGAAGCACTGAAAAACAAGTTTTGCTCTTTCATTTTCATTTGAATAACAACTACAAGCGGATCCCTCCTGGTTGAGATGGGAGAGATGCCTCTTAACAGAAGACGTATTAAGTTTGCCCTCCAGTTTGTGGGGAAATGCCAAGGCCAAAAGGAGGGGCATCCTAGGAGGAGGCTGCTAGAGGAGCGCTGGGAGTCAGGGGTGAGAGGAGGGAAGACTTTGATCATAGAGGCGAGGGCTGAGGTCCCAGAGCTCAGACAGAAAGAGTGTGGTTGTCTGGCCAACTGTGCCCACATGGTCCTTAGTGTTGAAGTGGACTGGTCAGTAAAGGAGATGCTCAAAAAGAAGGGAAGAGGGAATTCTGTGGATGCAAAGAGATAAAGAGATGGCAGATCATGCAGAGTAACTGATGGAACATGGCAGACTAACTGATGGAACATGCAGACTAACTGATAGAACATGGCAGACTAACTGATAGAACATGGCAGACTAACTGATGGAACAGGTGTTTTTACATCTGACATATGGTCATGCTCTGAATCAGCCGTTGCCTTGACATCCCTGCAGTCATTCCTGTTGGCTTTTTGTGGGTTCCGGCCCATGTTGGGGTAATAGAGAATGAGACTGCTGACCTGGTTGCCAAGGAAGCATTAAAACAGGGACAGTGTATAAGTGGCAAAAGGAGTGGGACCGTGAGAAAAGAGGGAGACACTATTATAATAGTATATAATAGTGTGTCAGTGGAGGGGTGGTTACCGGGGGGAATAACACAACAGAACAAGATTTTTTAACAAGGCTTGACCAATGTTAAATCTGTGGCTAAGATGAAACTGTCCATCATGTTCATATTGAATGCAGCAAGTTCAGTGAGCATAGAAGAACCCTATTTTCGAAATATTTCTGTTTGGGATTTACGTCAGTGTCAATAAAAACCCTACAGGGACCATTAATGTCCAAGAAGTGTACAACTTTGTTTAACTTTGTCTTTGATACTGGATTTAATTGAGACTCTGGTTTGAGTAATGTAGTATCCCATCCTCACCAGTGAAAGGCAGCAATGCGCCCAGTTGGCGTGAAGTCTGCCGGAAATAACAAGAAGAAGAATGCTTTAGTAAACCAATCTCACGTGTAAAAAATGAAGCACAGAAAAAATAACGTGGCTAAAAAGGGCAAATTCAAGCCAGGGTCTAAAAAGAGAGAAAACAAATGTATCGTTACGTTTGACGACAAAGACCGACAGTAAGTCTACGCGTTTTTATTTGATTATGTTTTTTTTGTGTGTGTTAGCTAGCCACAACAGCATTAGCTTTCTACCAGTAGCCCCCCCCCTCTTTTTTAAAAACCATTACTTGAAATGTGTAAACTCATCTGAGCATGTAACACTGATCACGATAGTATGTACGATACAAGCCAGAAGTGGCGGTGTTGGTATATTGTAGGTATGTTATTTTCACTGAATGTATAAATTAATTTGTATTTATTGTCAGGGATTATCTTACTGGATTCCACAAGAGAAAAGTAGAGAGGCGAAAAGCAGCAGTTGAAGAAATCAAAAGGAAAATAAAAGAGGAACAAACAAGAGTCCGGGAAGAAGTAACGACTGAAAAATCTATGTTTAACGACTGTTTGACTTGAGGTAGTTAAGTGTTTTGTATTTCTTAGAGGCACAAAGAATACTTGAAGATGCTGAAGGAAAGGAAAGAAGCTCTTG
>JAVQKD010046035.1:0-10733 GCA_036025635.1 Philypnodon grandiceps
ACATATATATACCAAAAAAAGTTAGGATTAGGGCAGTATATATGTATGTGTGTGTGTGAATGGGTGAAAGGTTCCTTGTTGTAAAGCGTAAGTGCTGTAAATTAGAATTTGGCAGGAAAAGGGTTATTATTGAAGAAAGAATATTTGAAGATACAACATTTTAATAACTGCTTAGGCTGTATTGTTTGCAAAAGTGCTCTTTTTTAATTTTATATATGAAGAAAAAAAATGATAGGCCACCCTTGTTTATGTCAAAAATACAAAATACCCAACAACAAACCATTAGAAGTCGGAATGTTCCAAAAAATGTGAATTTTATAACACTGGAGTGTCCCCAAACCACCCACAGACCAACAGTTCCTTAATCTCTCACACACTTCTGAGAGCAAAGTTATTTAATTTGTCTGTCCTCTTAGACGCTAAATGCACACAGTGACCCATCAAAACAATTACAGGCTGTATCATTCATATAGAAGAGATTAACACAATAATAGAGTGTGTATGCTAAATCTACACTGAACGAAACAATGGTCCTTTCCCTCCACTTTCTCCACTCAGCCGCTGTCAAACAGGCTCTAATCACCACATAGGACTCTGCAGTGTGGTAAACACCATATCTGTAATAACTCGTGACACATGCTTTTGTCTATGTCATAATAATAAGTGTTTGAATAACTTCTCATGACTTTATGTATGCACTCACTCCGCTTCTGTTCAAACTCTGCCGACTGACACAAGGCAGAGCAGTACGGGGGACACTTCACCTGTAGCATGTATGTAGCAGGTACATATTATGCCGTGTTTCATTTCTCCTCGGAGCTCAGAAGTCAGACCATGGAATGACAGGATCTCCTAAGCGTTAAAGCCTTCCGGTTGGAAATAAACAAATCCATAACAGCTTGCCGTTAGCAGGATTAGCACAACAAAGCTCATGCCCCACAGTAGCATGCTAACAGATTGAGGTTGGGCAGTTTTGTGGATGGCTTACAGAGTTCTTTCTTTCGGTATTTTAGATTTTTTAATTTCTTGTTGGATTTTTCATCCTGGGGTTGTCCGAGCTGCTCCAAGTTTCCAAGTCGAAATCCCGACATCAAGGGCCATTGTTAATTACATCTCCAACTTCAACTGGAATGCACCATTAGACCTTTTCACACTGAAGGAACTTTTTGCAGTTTACTTAAGGAACTAGATATCTATCCAGCATATAAACTATTGATGTTGTTCCACTTTTTTCAGAATTGAAATGTGTTTATATAGGAATAGCCAGTAAACAAACCTTTAAAAAGAATCTATTTGCAGTATTCTGTAAAGTGTATACCATTCCTGTACATTTGTGTCCTGCAAAATCTTTGGCCAAGTGGCGTGACAGTCTTGAGTTGGCCTCCAGTGCTAGGGGGCATATATTCTTAGCCTGGCCTGTCTGTGGATAGCAGCTCTGAGATGGTCCAGAGCAGTCCTCGTGGCAAATTTGAGTCTTCATCGTGGGACAATAACAAGGCCCCACACTGAAGTCCACCCAGACCCTGCAACCCGAGAGGGCAGGGGTCCCGCCGGCTGCCCAGAGGGGGATAAACGCACCCAGATGCTCCGGCCCCGGGACAGACAGAGCCAGTAGTGGGGCTGTGGGGTGCAGTGGGCTCTCTGTGGAGTGATCACAGAACAGAGAGCTTTGATGAAAAAACTTTAAGTCTTTCCGTTGCACCTGGCCTCAATGACACTCAAGAACACCAGGGTTTTGGTCAGATATAATCATAATAATCATAAAGACATCTGTTTGGCCGCAGATGTTCAGGTGGTAGAGCAGGTAGTCCACTAATTGGAAAGTTGGTGGTTCATTGACCCTTCTACCAGTTCTTACTGTTGCCGATTCTTTGGGCTAGACTCCTATATGAATGGGTTAGTGTAATTTTCATGGTATTTGGAGGTGGTGGTAAGAGTGCCATCTCATCTGCCCCTGGACAGCTGTGGCTTTATGTGACTGTTAAGTGAATGAAAAATTGGACTTGGTTGTAAAGTGCTTGAAGAGAGGCCATGAAAAGCAGAATGAAAATTGAATCCATCATTACTGGATGATCATATGTTACTTCTCTCTGGTCTTAATAAGTTGTTGAATACCACTGGCCTATAGTTCCATGGCTCACCCAGCTCTTTCTCCCTCAAATACCTTCACGCTGGTTCAAAGCCTTGCCTTTGCCTAGCTCCGAATTTCCGAGGGGACCAGGGGAGTAACCTATGTCAGTAGCAATCGTACCCCCACTTCGTTGATGCCCACCAGACGGCTATCCCCAAACACACCCTAACCCAGGCCTGTATGTTTACCAGCTCCTGCTTTGGCTTTCTGTGTTTTGACCATGTTTTCCTCCATGCATTTACACACACTCACAAACCAGTCTCTGATGCAGCCGAGAGACGACTAAATGACAAATTTCCCGTTGGCTTTGGTAAGTCTGGTCCTGCTTTAGCTCAGCCCTAAGCGGCCCTGCCACATCGGACGACCAAGAGTTAAATTAAGGACGACCAAATTTCCTGAAATGAAATGACTGTCGACTCATGTTTTCTCCATCATCGGGAAAGAGTTTGTTTTGTGCGTAACAGTGAGATCTGGAGTATCGGGAGAGGACATGTGTTAGCCTGATATCAGCATGTTTTTGAAGGGCTCTGGGCTGGTCAATGAAAACTTTATAAAGTGCTGACACAGATCTTATTATTGTGAATGAACAGCACATGTGTGGAGACAAATGCATTTCCATAGACATCTGTATCAACAAATGGAGCCCATTCAAATAACTATGGGCTCTAGGCGGGGTGCATCCTGGACAGTGGCCAGTTAGTTTCAGGGCTGACACAGAGACATGCACAGACATCAGTTTTCCAATAATTAACCTGGGTCAATTTAAAGTCATTTATTGATACATGCATGTCTTTGGACAATGTGAGGAAGCCCGATACACAGAGAGAACCTGCAAAGAAAACTTGCAGGCTCCACTCAGAGAACTGCAGAGCTTGACATTAGCATTTAGTTTAGCATTAGCTCATTGGCCAATGTGGTAAAAATTCACCAAAAGCTACCGGCCAGTGCGAAAATGTAAATCTACCCTTACAGTGTTTGGTAGGTTGGCTAGTGTTTATGTCAAGCCCTCGTTGGTTGGCTGAGTGTCAGAATTCAGAGGTCAGAAATGTATTAATTTTCTAAAAAGGTCAGTCTTTTACAGGACTTACAATCAATCCATTTATACAATCTATAAAATAGGGAATTATTTGCAGAATTAGATTGGTTTTCAAATTGAACTCAGAGATATGCTGTTGTAAAGGGTGGTACTTCCATTGTGACGAAAGAATAAATTGGCTTAGTGTATCTTCCACATCTGTTGGACCCATGTCCTGGCATTAATGCATCTCTCTTGTGTTTTGCACGTGTTGGTGTGAGGATGGCTGCATGCCTGAGCTCTGTGCTGTTCGTCCGTCCCGCCCTGGGGCAGACAGGCCTCAGTGTTGTTGTCCGGAGCAGGCGTGTGCAGACAGACCCTCACACATGATGAATTGTTTCCTCACTGGGACTGGGACCAGAGCTCTGCCGCCCCCCACCCAGCGGCCTACACAGAATCAAGAGTGTCCGTGAGAAGTGATAGAAGAACAGCGATCGGAGCTGGAATGTTTTACGACCGTTGCTGTCATGTGCTATTGTTTTCAGCAGAGAGTGGGTCGGATGTGGTAACAGTGATCAGTAAGTGGTAGAATCTGACCGACAACCATTCTCACTCAAGTGATGCCATACATCACTGTAACTGCTGAAGCGGCTGTAAAATATTAACAAAGTGTAACTTTGCCAAGTGTGCACGTTATGGTTTCAATTTTGAAAATGCTCTTGCTTATGACCTGCCAAATTTTTGAATAGTTTGGGTGGAAGCCTCGAACACATTTCCTTCTGGGCAACCAAAACCTTCCTTCCTCTATGCGTCCACCAGCCCGTCAGGCATCAGACTGTAAATGCCCTTAACAATGGATCTGGTGAGGTGATGGAAGACCTCTCTGAAGGAGTGCTGGACCAAACAATTGATTATCCAGGTTGAGCACCATCCAAAATCTCCATTTGGTTGTACAATGAGACCCCTCCCAGGCCTGAAGGTGCAGGGTGCTTATCTTCTCACAACTAACCTGTCACTATTAGCCCGCACTTACCATGCTAAGAACTCTAGGAAAATAGAGCTTCACAGGAATATGATTCCCAAGCCCAAGCTGTGTGGCCATCTTTAGCATGTAGCTCTTAACGTCCCACCAATGTGTCTTTGACCACTGCCCACACATCACTGTACCCTATGGTCTTCTCTGTGGGTGGTGAGTCCACAAGAGCCCCAGGCCTGTTTGCTGGTGACTGGTGATTTTCTGATGTATAAACACACTTTGCATCATGTTTGACTCTGTGGCACACAATTAGTCTTGTTCTAATCACCTGATGTGGGAGCTTCCAGCACACACACTGATTTGCCGTATGATACTGTGGCTCAGGTTGGTGTACGGTGAGAGCTTCATGACTGATTAATTACAATTACTGAGGGCCTGATAATCCAGCACAGATGATAATAACATCATGTGTGCTTTATTGCTCTGGCGTGACAAACAGCCTCACTGGGTTTAATGCTGGTAATTGGTCATTTCTCCACCTCTGCTTAAGTCCAATGAGCTTACTAAGTGCTCAGGACAGGTGCAGTTCAAACAAGGTGTGGGCAGACAGGAGTAAAAAAAAAAAACATGTGAACCCAGAGGTTTATCAGATTTTATCTGTCATATTTAGTGGACTGTTCAGGTGACAATGAAGAAGTAAAAACTTACTCATTACTGACTTAAATGAACATGACAGATTTGCATTAGCCCAAAAACTGTAAGTGTCAAGTCAACACAAAGTTTTAAAATGTCACGCTTCACACTTTTCAAGGTACCCAGTGTCCTTTACAACTGCGTCTATTATTCATTCTTTCCAGAATCACACAATGTTGGTGGTGTGGTGTAGCCACAGCTACCTGGTAGCAGATTAAAGAAAACACGGCAGAAATACTGTACCATAGGCCTCTCTGGCACAAACATATAGGTCAGTGAATTCACAGGCCAGTTTGTATTTTATGTTTAACAGGGGTTAAATGTTAAACCAAACATTGCCTAGCTCAGTAACTTTGGGCTTTAGGCAGGGTGGACAATGGCCACCATACACATTCTTTTACTTTATATCAATGCCTAGAGATCCTATGGAACTATAAGTGCTCTACCTGTACTGCTCAGTGGAAATATAGCTTATTCTATGGTCTGCACATTACTGTGTCTCTAGAAACACTGAAAGCTGTAGGTCAAAAGAACTAGCTTGACTGACTGCACAATGAAATAACATAACCAGGAAAGTGGTAACATAAAAGTACAGTTGTATTGTGGTAGCCTCAAAGTGCATCAGTATCAGCCCAGGCAGTATTCTTGGTGAAGGCTTATTACCTCAGCTGCTGTGTGTCACATTTCAAAGCCGTACCACCTACCACGAGCTCAGCCACGCTGCCATTTTTTTACATTTATCTGTCAGGGGCCGCGACATGGATCGTGTCATAAACATGTGAGTGAACCTGCTCACATAATGCTCCCTGACACCAAACCCCGGCCCTGTGTTTTCATAGTGAGAGGAACCGCGGGCTGCCATAAAGAGAAACATACCGGTGAGGCTGCGTCTGTGCCAGTCTGTCAGAGTGTGTTAGAGCTGAGATCAGGGCTAAGTGACAGTAAGACCAAAGGCTGATACACACTGTCATATTCACATAGACTAAAGTTTACAGCTCCAAAACACACCCAAGGATAAGATGTGAATTATAATCACATGTAAAAATCTAACTTTTGATTTTGATTAATTCATTGTGTTCTGCTTATTAATGGCTGATCCCTCATAGCTCAGCAACTATGGGCCTATGGCGAGGCGGTGGCTAGTTAGTCGCAGGACTGACATATAGACATACACTGCTTTTTTGAGTCACCAATTCTCCTAACCTGTAACATAAAGACAAGGAAAACTTGCTCCATCCACACCATACTTATATAAAGGACCAGGCTTCACAGAAGGAGCTTAGATTATCATAAATTGTGAGGTTTCAAATTACTCTGATTTTGGATTATTTGTTTCTGGACCTGGGAAACTGGGTCTTAGTGAGAAACACAATTAGTACAAAAGGTTTCATTTATGTGTCTTCTGTAAAATGCAGTTTTATTACACAATGAAAAGAATGATAATGGTTAAATGAATGAGAGCAGACTGCATGTGAAGGTCCTAAGCTTTCTAGATATGGAGGCGCTAGGGAGGGGGGCGGGGATAAGGAGGAACACGCTTTAGCGCACAGAAAGGAAACATTAAACATATGTGAACGAAGCAAAACACAACTCCAGCTATTTTTGTATAAAGGGAAAAACATTATAAAAGAAAAGATACCTCAAAAAGTCTTTTGTAATAGGCTCTAATCCTCTACCATATACCTACATTTTGAAAATGCATATGAATCACTTTGACTATAAATGGCCATTTATTTGACCATAGCAGGGGTAGGCAATTTTTATTTTCTTGGGGCCACATTGGGACCAGGGACTATTGTGGAGGGCCGACAACCTGTCAAGATGAGCTACCCAATGAAAACTACTACACAAAAAATGTGTCCCCAATTTAAAAAAGCACTGTCAGAAAAAGGCTTACTTTTTTGTGGTATGGTAAAGCTAGGTTATTGCCCTCGTGCTGACACAGCAAAACAATGCCTTTTCTGTTTGTTGTCATCAGTAACGTGATGTGAATTGTTATTGTCTAACCAAGATTGCCGGACATGGACTGGCCCCCAGGCCGCACTTTGCCCAGGTTTGGTCCATAGCATTGTTGTTGTATTTGTGGCATATTTTGCAGTTTTTCGTGCTCCTATAAAAATCCGTCTCGTTCAGGACAGGGATGGTTTGATGAATGGTGAGAGGGCGGCCTGTGGTCAGTGTGGGGCTGTAATTGGTGCAGTTAGAGCCACAAGAGACTTAAAAGCCTTGGTGCTCTTGACACTGATGGCTGTCCTATAAGGGCCCCTCAGTAGGGCCCTCAGGTCTTTTGATAGGGCACTCGCCGGCATCCTCCAGGGCTGTCTCACCCCCACAATAAACAGGCGGCCCTTTGTCACCGGGGCGAGGGGGGGCGAGGGGGGGGGGGCAGTTATTATTTTCTGAAGTAATTATAGCTTATTATGTGTGTTTACTTTGGCGGGGGTGTGGGTGCAGGTGTGGGGACGAGTGCCGAGTGGGATCCCTAGTGTCTTTTTTTAAACTCTCTGTCGGCTATCTTTACTTGGGAGCTTTTTGGGAGGTTTTTAAGCTGTAGCATTGTAGCTCCCGTCGCTAATTTCGAGCCAACAAAAGAAACGTGCAATTATGGCCATTATAGCAGCAGCTGCAGGCTTCCTGGCTGCTTGGGCTCAGCAAGGGACTGAAGCAGAGAGCTGAGGCCGGAGCGGTATATCAGGGGACTCGGAGTAGCAGAAAGGAGCAGAAAAAGAGCAGAAAAAAGCCAAGAGCGAGAGATAGTGATTCTGCAGTGCACACACAGCAGGTCGCTCGCCCACACCACTGCAAGCCCAGAACAATGGAGCTGCCATCTCTCAACATGAAGTGTTATGAAATAGTGCTAGCCACAGAGGGGCGGCACTGCTTCTACATGGAGCCATGTGGCCCCCGAGAGCTAGGGCCAGAGGACATGATTACTGCATTCACTGCATTGAATCAGAAGGCTCCAGGAGTTAGCACAGATTCCAGGCCGTGTTCACATTAATGTAATTTTCATTTTTAAATAAGATTGACCATCTCAATCTTTCTCTTGTTAATGCAACATGGATAGAGAAGATAGGTCCACTTGTAAAAGCTCTGCCACCATCTATTAAGCAGGCTAGTGTAGTAGATAAACTCTTTATGTAGTAGCCCATAGACTAACTTCATCCAGGTTGGTCAATCTCGGCATAGTGAGACATGGGAAATGTGGTGGTCAAATTAAAAAAGAAATTCTCTGCATGAACAAGTCAGTCTGTGATCATTTTGTTGTGCCATATTGTCTTGATGTGTTAGTAGTTGTTTTACAATTATTTTCAGAAAAAGTTGGCTCAAATGAATAAACCACTGCAGAGACAATCAGGTCTTTGGAGGGGTGAATATGGAGGGTCCCCTGGTGGAGCTGCGCACAAGGGACCAATCTTCAGCGCAGAGCGCAAACAGAAAGGCCTCTCCTCAGTGGCTCTCACTTAGTGATTCTCTCAGTTGACTGACTCCTGGACCTCACAGGTTGTGACTCGACCACAAACATATGCATATGCAGCTCCCAACCAGTTTATACTGCGGTTGTATCTTTGGGCAAGACACTTCATCCACCTTGCCCTTGTATGAATATAAGTTTGATTGGTGTGTTTTGTGGGGTCAGAGAAGTCAGTCGGTGTGGTTTATCTGCCCCATTTGAACTGGGCAACTGTGGCTACAGGTAGTTTTCTGTGCTGTGGTTAAAAAGACAATGTTATTGACAAAATGTAGAATTCTTTCTATTCTGCACCTGTGCATGCGTTGGGAGAAACTGACAGTACATTTTTTTTTTTTTTATCTATTAAATATTTGAAAATGTTTCAATATTATGTTTCAACATATCAAGCAAAAGTGTGGATGGAAAATAAAGTTTTTCCATCTTTTTTTATGAATATGTTTATATGCAGACTATATGTAACTGAGTAGCAGCTGTAGATCTCCTCACTTCAGTTAGAGACCTGTGGGCCGTCCTGGTCTGATTGGGATAATAAGCTGTAGTAAACAGGGATTTCGTACTTCCCCAGAGAAAACAGTCTGTCAGAGCCTCATCAGCACATCTCACTGAACTAATCCAGGACCTGAGACATGGATATCACTTTTCCAACTGCACCACCTCTGACAGACAGACAAACTGATATTGCAAGTCATAGCTTACAGTATAAAGTATATGATGGATTTTTCATATCCAGATCTGATAAATGTAATATACAATTGATTGTTTTATTTTTTTTTGCAAAATTGCATGACCTGTGCTGAATTTAAAAGGACTGTGACAGATTAGGTAATGATATATCTATAGAGAAATGCAGTGCAAGTTAAAGTTGCGTAACAGCAGGAGAAGTCCAACTTTACTGTGCAGTTGTCTGTAGCAGGCAGATGGACACTCTTGCCCCACTCTGGCTCATTTTCATCACATCAGACCCTCGTTGGGAGTTGGGAGTGCAGTTCTAAATTGGCCCCGGTTCAGTACTAGGCTCCTGCTGAGGCCAGAGGAAGCAGAGGGCCTGGCCGGTAGCAGGGCAGGCCCGGGCAGAGCAGGCTGGCGGGCTCATGCTGAGACCTCCTCCTGGCCTTTGACAAACACACGACGGATAATCTCTCCTTCAGGGAGCAGGCAGGAGCGGGGGGGTCAGGTCTCACAGTGAGAACAGCTTTGTGAACACTTGTCGCAGAGTTAAAAGATGAGGACTTTTCTCTGAAAATGTTGCTTTGTGCGTTTCATCCTTTTTGTACAACCAGTTTATGCAGAATATTCCTTAGGTGGACATTGACTTTAGCTGCACTAGGCAGACGTGTTCATATACAGCTGTTTAAAGTTGCATACTTGGAATCCAATAGCTGATTGGACTAGAGATCTGTAGCTTAGCTTCTGCAAATACTCAACTAATAAATATATATTCTATGAAAAAATTATAAACATGAATGATCTGGTAAAAAAAAATGTATGCATTTTTGTAAGCATACAGATTTTCTACCTGGATTTGTAAGGCTTGGAAATTGCCTTTATAACATAGACTTAGTAGTAGCTCATTGTGGCTTTCTTACCTACTGTAACCAGGATAACATATATGTACTTTATATGATGACTATAGAAAATGATGCTAATGCCAAGGATCAGGTCAGAAGCCCAGCCACAGAATATGTATGAATGGAAGTATAGTTAAAAGAAACAGAAAAGGGAATAATTTTCTCAAACTTCTTTACTACTTCAATATTTTATACAAAAACAAAACCATATCTGTGAAAATGTGTCTGATAAGAGTTGAACATTAATATTAATATCACAGTCCATATCCAGAAGTCATCAGCCGCTACGACGTCTCCATCTTGTATCCGTGCTTCTCCAGCTCGGCCCTGTGTGGAGAGAGAGAGTATGATTACATGTGGGTGGAAGACTGCTATTGATTGTGAGAACCATTAAGACAAGGTGCTGGATGAAATATTGCATAATGCGTGTTGCTATAGTTCTGATGATTACATATGGGTGCCCTTTAACAATAATAATATCTTCAGAAACAGCTTAATAGCACGGCCGTGGTAATTGGTCCAAATAAAACAATGGTACATTACAGCGCGAGTGTGCTCCAGTGGAAACACGCAGCCACTTATGTGTCAGCACTTATTGATTATGAAGGATTCGGAGCACAGCACAGTCATTAAGATAACTGCAGACTTCAGCCTAGTCTATTTACTCAATATGGGGCTCTACGGTATTAGGGGAAAGACATGCAACACTAGCTTTTCACTGCAGATAGATTAAAACAATGTGGGTTAAGAGTAAAGTGTCGTTTCAGTTATCTGGGCTAATGTTTTCTGATGTAAGAAAAAAAGCACTTCTTTGGTAAATACCCACACCTCCAAACATAACCACCAAAAAAAGTTAACAAGTTACCACTAAGTAA
>JAVQKD010046674.1:0-10227 GCA_036025635.1 Philypnodon grandiceps
TAAATCTAAGGCAGTGTTTACCTGCCTACACAAATGTCAATACAATTCTAATCAATACAAAAAAAAAAATCTTTCTAAATGTAATACAGCTCAGAAATACAGCCCTGAATATGCTCCATGATTGAAACCATGACTATTACATTCCTGTGAAATAAAGTAACAAATAGATAGACTCTGGTTTTCATTAAACATGTGAGAGAAGGGAGGCGGCAGGTACATTTTACAGCTTCTCTGAAATCTAAACAAAATTGTGAGTTTGCATACAAAAATGTGAGCTCATCAAATTGCCATCAAGCATGACTGCCCAGCCCTACACATTCCTAATAGTTTTTAAATAAACCCCCGAGATGAAGCTCTGTAGAAAATGAAAAATATGATCAAAATAGAATAAAAGAGTTAGAGCATTTGAATCAGGTGGTGATGATGGTTGTGATGATGATGATAGGTCCTAACAGTCCTCACTCCCAGGTTTAAATCTGCCTCAGGAGAAACATGACTTTCCACCATCTAACGCTATGTGAAAACACATGCTTTGTATCAGCACAACGCAATAAAAAGAAGTCTCCCAGAGGCTGAATGGTCGACACAAACATTCAGACGCACATACACACATTAGTGTGTGGATGTGTGCAGTCAACTTTAGTGTTTGAAAACTTCAATGGAAACACATGTAATGACAACCCCTGTGACCACATGGTTTAATCTGGAGCAGCTGCTTTTCTGTTGTGATAAACTATTTACATCTAATATTCTTATGCACTGCTACAATATACTTTTTGAGATTGGATGCTCGGATAAAAATGTCATAGACTTGAACTTTAAGCATTTCAATCTCTTTATTCTTACGCAAAACCTGCATTTATCAAGTACCTATTTGGTTGCTATGTCTTGGCTGGTGATGACAGCAAGGCTGTTATTAGCTCTTTTATTGCTGTTAACCTTGTTGACCTTTAGTTTCTACAAGTTCAAAGGTCGTCCCCACGCTATGAAAGTTGGTATCATGTCGCACTGTGGGAAAAAACCTGAAAGCATTTAACAGAATGATCTATACAATATTAAGATGGGATTTAAGGATGTATGGAATATTTATAGGAGACAGCTTTTTGTTTATCAGTATTTATTACATGCCATATTGCTCAAGTCAAACAAGGCCCTTCCTCCTACAGATTCCCCAAGGCCCATTGTGAGGGGGAGCCCAGCACTATAACACATACAGCTGCCGTACAAAGATGCACTCATATAATGTATTATATCTCCTGGCCTTATCGTTATAATCCTTGTTTTATTACATAGTATCTCATTTAATCTTGGTTATTGTCAGAAAAGTATAATGATTTTCTTTTATTTTGTTCTTCTTTATCTTATAGATACTTTGTCTGTATCCAGTAATGATGCCCTCCATCCAGGCTCCAGTCACACTCTGGGTCCCCACAGTTCGCCTGGTCCTAAGCGTCCAGGGAACACACTGAGAAAATGGCTGACCAGTCCTGTGCGGCGTCTCAGCTCTGGTAAAGCAGACGGCCATGTCAAGAAGCTGGCTCATAAGCACAAGAAGAACCGTGAAGGAGCGAGGAAGAATGAGAACGCTATACCAGGCTCACAGAAGGACTCTGATGACAGCGCAGCCACTCCACAGGACGAGACCCTGGAGGAGGTGCATATACATACTTTAGACTTTACACCTTAGAATTAATCAAGTACTAGTTTATTAGACTAAAATGAGCCCAGGCTAATTGATCTAAATCAAGACTAACCCAGGTCTAAGCCTAACCCAACCCTCAACCTAGAAATGCAGATTAATGCAGAAAACATTCATGTAGACAAAACAGGGACTAAACTACGTAGATCTAAACCAGAATTAAATATACAGTATATAGAGTAGTTCATACAAAACTTAATAAACCAACAAAAAAATTCCCTACTGCACAATTTGAGAACCACTATTTTATTATTTGTGAGACTAATATTATCCATATCTTTTTCTAGCGTATGCGCAATGAAGGGCTGAGCAGTGGCACTCTGTCGAAGTCTTCCTCCTCCGGCATGCAGAGTTGTGGTGAGGAAGAGGGCGATGAAGGAGCAGACGCTGTCCCTCTACCTCCGCCAATGGCCATCCAGCAACACAGTCTACTGCAGGCAGACTCACAGGATGACAAGGTGGGGCACAGACAAGTTGTCTGGTATAGAAAATGAACTGAATTGTATACATGTATTTTTTATGGTAAAGAAATCACAAAATGTTATTGTTATTGTTATTATTTAAGCACTAATTACTTTTCTCTTTTTCTTCATATTTTTTTAATGAATGTGGCATGTTCCTTCTTCCAGCATTACGTTGATTTTTGTTCTTCGACGATACTCTCCCAGTTTCCCTATCAGTCCATGTAAAACCAATTGAAAAGCTCCTCTTCACAATTTAATTTAACGGTTAATTTGCCCTTCTCCTATTGTAAATGTCATCCCCTTGAATGTAATGATTTGCCTGTTGCTCAACTGAATACTCCATTCATGTTTCTGCAATAGCACGGGCTTCATTAGACTAAATGGAATCTTTCCATTAAGTCTGGGGATTTTAACATTTTGCCTGCTCATATCCTAGTCTTTTGATCCATTGGAGTATTTTTGCAACACTAAATGGCTTGTGTTAAACGATCACAAGATTATCCCGGAGTTCATCCCAGAGTTTGTCCCTAACCTAATCATACCTCACACCCTCTACTTTCTCAAGAGCAAAGTCTGTTTTTGGCCCCAAATTGGCCCATGATTAACCCTTTATTAGGGAGATAACGCCCACCAAGTCCTCAATTGAACATGTGGAATGGTCCAAACTCCAAATGGTGAGCCTTGACATACTGTAAGAGAGACATCCGTTTGCATGCGACGCTGGCAGCTCAGTGATTTGTTGGTTGTTTTACCACTTCACTGTGCAAATGTTTTAGAAATAACAACAAAAAAATGCTTTCAAAATTAATTTACCTGTTTACTTGTGTTGATTCACAAACTACATTGTGATATACACCCATTGCTGTGGCTTTACCTAAACCTCAACAAACCTGCTCTCAACATAGTGATTTGGCAAAAACTGTTTACACGAAAAGATTATAAATGCTCACGTTGCATTTTGTTAATTGATTAAAATGAAGCTGCTATTTTATTTATCTCCTTTTTTCCCCAGACTGCATCTCGCTTGTCGGCTCGGCCCAGCAGCTCAGAAACACCTAGCGCTGCCGAACTGGTCATTGCCATCGAGGAACTTGTGAAGAGCAAGATGGTAAGTTATGAATTGTATACAAGGCTCACAAGTACAAGGGAACGTGGCATAATTTGTTCAAAAGTTAATTGTCGCTAGTGTTGTTGTTGGGAGAATGGCATCACATGGGTTACTTGTCATCTTCTGGGACTGTGAGTCATGCTGCCAGCTGTCCTCTCTTCTAACAAATGGGCATTACACTGGACTTAATAGCCGGTTCAATTATTGTCCTATATGTACTAGCCTGGCAAACCAGATGTGAGTTCTCTGTATATTCTATACAAAGCGACTCATCTGGTGACCCTCCCCTTCACAGAGACTTCCTCCGGTGCAAAACTCTCCGTGCAGCACGATTGGTTGATCTGCAGTGACTCTTTTGCGTCTTCTCCAAAACATTCAAGATGGCGTACGAGTAGTGAGCGTTGTATTATTTTGCCGTAGGTTTATACACACAAAAAATGCAATTTTCACAATATTTTTAAGGATACAAAAAATACCAAATTTTTATATTTTTTAATATTTCTACTTTACTGCACACTACTACACTGCACACTACTCTGTGTAATGGACTATCTAAGTCCTTTGAATATCAGTCTTTTCTCATTCTGCTGTCTATCTTTTAATGTTTTTGTATCAGTCTCTGGAGGATCGTCCAAGCTCACTGTCAGTGGAACAGGGTGACAGCAGCTCTCCATCGCTCAATCCTTCTGACAACTCGCTCCTGTCTTCTTCCTCCCCCATCGACGAAATTGATGAACGTAAATCTGGCTTCCTCAAGAGAAGACAGTACGTTTTAAAGCCATAATAATAACTTGCATTTTATATAGCGCTTTTCAAGACACCCAAAGCGCTTTACATATTTTGTAATATTCATTCACTCTACAGTCACACCCATGTCTCTTTGTCTGAGTAAACAATAGTCATCATAGTTTGCCTTATTTTCATTCACAGCCAAATGCATTCAGTTTACACTGTGGTGTTTTGTGTCTTGTAGTTATGTGCTTCTGGAGCTGGTGGAGACTGAGAGAGACTATGTGAGGGACCTTGGCTCAGTGGTGGAGGTAAAATCATAAAATAAAATACTTTATTGTAAAGATGGTTTACAAAAGGACGTGTGTTTAGTTTGTGCTTTCTCGTCTTAGGGTTACATGAGCCGTATGAAGGAGGAGGGTGTCCCAGATGACATGAAGGGAAAGGATAAAATCGTTTTTGGAAACATTCATCAAATCTATGACTGGCACAAAGAGTATGTTAAAGATGTATATACCTGCATGAATACATCAAACATCATAAATCAAGTAATAATACAATACTCTTCTCATTTGCTGTTTAGTCTTTTTCTGGGAGAGCTGGAGAAGTGTCTAGAGGATCCTGACCGTTTGGCTCCATTATTTGTCAAACAGGTTGGCTTTAGTTTTTCAAGTCTATTTTACATATGCATATTGTACAAGTATAAAGATACTACAGTATTTCTCTTTGGCTTTTTCCAGGAGAGGAGACTACACATGTACATTGTGTACTGCCAGAACAAGCCTAAATCTGAACACATTGTGTCAGAATACATAGACACTTATTTTGAAGTAAGATATTATTCTCTCCATTTGAAGAACTTGTATCATTGTGTCAAGTACATTTTTATATTAATGTGACATTTTAAAATTAGGACCTTAAGCAGCGATTGGGACACAGATTGCAGCTCACTGACTTGCTGATCAAACCAGTTCAACGCATTATGAAGTACCAGCTTCTACTAAAGGTAAACAAGTTCTCAGACTACTAAAGTATATAATAACTAACTTAATGCAAAAACACAATTTTATTTTATTGTTTGTAGGATTTTCTTAAAATTTCTAAGAAGGCTGGTGTAGACACAACTGAGTTGGAGGTACCTACACTTTGATTTCTTATCATTATTTTATTATGACTGTTATAGAGCTGTCCATATAAATTAAAACTATATCCTAATGTATGCCACTAATCCTATATATTTTCAGAAAGCTGTGGAGGTCATGTGTGTTGTCCCCAAGCGCTGCAATGACATGATGAATGTTGGGCGCCTTCAAGGCTTTGAAGTGAGAGCTCTTTATATATTTGTACTGCTCTAAGTCATATCTTGTCATATCTTTCTTGATTTGTTTGACAAAAGTGTATTTTGTCTGTTTAGGGTAAAATAGTTGCACAGGGCAGATTGCTTCTTCAAGACACGTTCATGGTTTCAGACCAAGATGGAGGACTTTTATCGAGAATGAAGGAGAGGAGAATCTTCCTGTTTGAACAGATTGTTATCTTTAGTGAACCCTTAGACAAAAAGAAGGGCTTCTCAACTCCCGGCTACCTCTTTAAGAACAGTGTCAAGGTGGGTGCACAGAAATAAAACAAGAAAAACCCTTGTAGTTATTTAGATACACACACATACTCTTCTCTTTTCAGGTGAGCGGTTTGGGTCTAGAAGAAAATGTGGATGACCCCTGTAAGTTCACACTGACCTCCAGGTCTTCCAGCGGCAGCATCGAGAGGTTCACACTCCATTCAACCAGCCCTGGAGTCAGTCAGGTGTGGGTTCACCAGGTCAGCCAGATCCTTGAGAACCAGCGCAACTTCCTCAATGGTAAGTATTAAAGAAAAAAAGAAAAACAAAAAACATCAGCAATTTCAGAAAAAGCCAATTAGAGAAACAATAGCCTTAAAGGAACTCGACCTTTGGCTTTCTACATACTACAAGTTACATTTTTTTCATTCATGCATGCTTACCACTATTTTTATTGTTTGCATTGGCCGTAGTAGTGAAGTGGGTGTGGTCAGAAGGTAGAGGGACAAGCAAAAGTGGCAATAGAGTTTGTGTAAATTAATTAAAATCTTGGCAAACGGGAATAAAATGGGCCCTTCAAAGTATTATTTAGCTACTGTATTTGTTGGACAAGTAACCTTTTACGTCTTTATCTCCCACAGCTCTGACTTCCCCCATAGAGTACCAGAGGAACCACGTGGGCAGTAGTGGTCCAACCAGCAGTAGCAGTGGTAGCGGGGGTCACCCAGGAGGCAGCAGTCCTAACAATTCATCCAACATGGGCGGAGGTGGTGGAGGAGGTGGCTCTGGAGTGTCTGGAGGAAACTCTCTTTGTGGGCCTCGATCTCGACCATCTCGAATCCCACAACCATCATCCCGCCTCCCTCAGCCTGTCCACCACCATCATCACCCGGGTACAGATGGGCCCGACAGATCAGCAGGTATGTGGGCAAACAGCCAGGCACAGACCATTCCCTCTAACCCTTTTCCAGAAACCAATGGAGAAGTGCTGGATAGTGCTTGTGGAGCCAATAGTAACAACAGTAACAGATTGTCAGGCAGCACAGAAGCAGGACTTCGAGAAGACACTCCAAAACCTGCTGCCAAACCTCAAAGAGCTATCGCACCTTTGAATCTGTCTCTTAAAAGCCCGCGAGTGGGAACAGTTGCCCCCATGATGTCTCAGTCTGTATCAGGGAAGGATTCACCTGCAAGTCCTGCTCATAAAGGCAACCCTTTCTGGGCTGTGGTCCCTCCAGTAGTGTCCCCTTCTCCAGCAGCACGTCCCGCCTCCTTCTCTTTCCCAGGAGAGGGAGACAGAGGTAACCATGGGACGCCCCCTCACCATCGCCACTCCACTCACAGTAAAGACATAGACCGGATGAGCACCTGCTCCTCCACCAGCGAGCAGTCCATACAGTCCACCCAAAGTAATGGGGTAAGACCTCTGGCCATAACTTGGGACAAAAGAAACTCACTAGAAACTAACTCCACCTTCACTGACCAGCCGTTGGTCAGAGAGTAACCCTACTGCTGGCTTGAGCAACTACTTCTGCTGAAGATTAACAACTATATGGACTAACATTACCTCTGTTTGTGAGCGAGTTGGCTCTTCCTGGATTTACTAACAGTATATTACACATGCTACAGTTGTGTCTACTGTCTTTAATATGCTGTATCCTGCAACTCACATTTGTGCATTTTAGGCCATGCTTATTATGGAACAATCTGACCACTTTGTTATCTCATCTCTGGGAATTGTACCTTTCTCTGAATGTACTGCACATGTTCTGCTTTTACATTTCTAATTTACTATTTTACTTGAAGCTCATTGGTGGCATTGACTGTGTCACAGTCTCTTTGAACACACTTCTTGTACTGTCTTTTACATTATGTTCTTTATCCGCATGAATTCAATTTCAGTGTGTTTGTTTCTATAAGCCTATCAATCAAATGCTGCATTTGATTGGTGTTGAAGCTACTGTTACCACTTCCCTTTTCAATAACATACTCAACCTCATAACTTGATATAAATTACTAATTTTATTTTTATTTTCTTTTACCAGAGTGAAAGCAGTAGCAGCAGCAGTGTGTCCACCATGTTGGTGACCCAGGACTATGTGGCAGTGAAGGAGGATGAGATCAGCGTGGTGCAGGGGGAGGTGGTCCAGATCTTAGCCAGTAACCAACAGAACATGTTCCTGGTTTATCGTGCAGCCAATGAGCAGAGTCCCGCAGCTGAGGGCTGGATACCTGGCTATGTCCTGGGACACACCTCCTCCTCCACCACACCTGAACTCAGTGAAGGAACCATTCGGTAAGCATAGCATGTCAAAGTGTTTTCAGGGATATCTACTTAATATCTATTAAAATGGTGTTGTTTCCTTTAGAAAATCATTATCATGGCATACAGCACTTCGCATTCGCCGAAAATCAGAGAAAAAAGACAAGGATGGTAGAAAACTAGAAAACGGCTATCGTAAGTCTCAGGAGAGCCTCGCCAACAAAGTCTCTGTCAAAGTAAGCACTGTTAATCACAGCCTACAAACAGCAGTTACACAATCAAAATATATAGCATGAGCAAGTTTGCATAATGATCCTAAATGTTTTTGTTTGTCTTTTTCAGCTTCTAAATCCCAACTTCATTTATGATGGTAGGTCTTATATATTATATGCATTTACACAACACAGATTCAATTTCTTACACTTTGTTTCTGTCTGTTCTGCAGCTGCTCCAGAGTTCCTCGTTCCAGTCAGTGACGTGATGTGTGAGAGCGGTGACAGTGTGACTCTTAGGTGTAAAGTGTGCGGTCGACCCCGGGCCTCTGTGAATTGGCGTGGGCCAGAAAACAACACCCTGACCAACAATGGACACTATAGTATCACCTACAGGTAGTGCTCATTGTATATAGGAAGACAACTATACATTTTGAAATTATATTCTTCACACCTGTAGGCTGCACTGCACACATCTTGTTCCGGTAACACTTTATTTTACATGCCCTTAACTACATTGTATCTACCTCATTAAGTACAATGTAATACACTGTGTAACACTGTAATAACATGTAACTACATTGTACCTAACCCCAACCCCTAACCATTCTGTATGTACAATGTAGTTACATGTTTCTAAACAGTTGCACGCATGCTGTACTAGTCATTTTTAGAGCAAAAGTAATACATGCTTGTTTTACAGTGAAACAGGGGAAGCTGCTCTGCACATCCTGGGAGTGACAGTAGAAGATAGTGGTATATACACTTGTGTGGCCACTAATGTAGCGGGCACTGGCACCTCTTTGGCTAGTCTCAAAGTCACAGGTAAGAAACTGGACAGTAGTAACTATTATTGCATTATCAAGGGTTAGAAAAGCTGACCATTCTTTGTCGTAGGAACTTGTGAAGACAGCAGCTGGAAAGGCAACTTTGAGCTCTATTACACTGAGATCACTGAACTGGGGAGGTATGTTTTTTTATTAAGTAATATAATAAATTCAAACTCTTATTGCTCATATTGTAGTCTAACTTAACTTTTTGCTTACCCAGGGGTCGCTTCTCGGTGACCAAGCGGTGTGACCAGAGGGGCAGTAAACGGACTGTTGCAGCTAAGCATGTCAACAAAAAGCTCCAGCGTCGAGAGCAAGTGCAACAAGAGGTTCGACTTCTACAAACTGTGGACCACCCCAACCTGGTCAGACTGCTGGACATGTTCGAGACACCCAACAGCTATGTACTGGTGCTTGAGATGTAAGTCTATAGCTCATTCTTATTCAATTGAGTTCATTTACTTAGTCATATAAATATTGTCATTGTTTTGCTGCTCTAGGGCTGACCAAGGGCGCTTCCTGGACTACATAGTGAGCTGGGGAAACCTGACAGAGGAGAAAGTGGCTCTGTATCTCCGAGACATTCTTGAAGCTCTCCATTATCTGCACAGCTGGAGAATAGCACACCTTGATTTAAAGGTAACTGAAATAAAAATTCTACTTTATTTTTGTAGCAGATAAATTATAAACAATTAAATAATCTTAGTTGAGTTCAGAATGCTGTAAAAGCCAAAAAACATCCTACAGCCACATTCACCCTCATTGGCACCGACTTCTTACCTGGATCAGTAGGAGACAGTGCCCTCTGGAGTCTGACGTCATCAGAGGACTGTTGCACATAGTCCGAACTATCAAAGTACAATACTGTAACACTGGTCTGTCTAAAGAGACATCTCTTCTCTAAGTGGAAGACCAAATGCACCTTTCTGGATTATAAATACTAATTAACTAACTAACTAATTAATTATTCATTGATTTCTTGCAGCCTGAGAACATCCTTGTGGAGCATGCTTCGTCTCAGCCCGTGATCAAGTTGACAGACTTTGGCGATGCTGTTCACCTGAGCTCCTCCTCCTCTCACATCCACCCTCTTTTAGGCAACCCTGAGTTCTCTGCTCCCGAGATAGTCCTGTGTCAGCCCGTCTCCCTCACCTCTGATCTCTGGAGCTTAGGTTTGTAAATGAGTAAATACAATATGAAATGACTGCAATATGGCCACAATGTACACTATCCAACGGTATGATAACATTTGCAAAACAGGTTCAGGTTAAAATTAAAATATCGCAATATTAAAAAGAGCATAAATAAAAACAGATAAAATCACAATTAATGAAACTTAAGGCTTTTCTATAAAAATAGGTCTT
>JAVQKD010046751.1:0-14567 GCA_036025635.1 Philypnodon grandiceps
AAGTCCCCCCACTCTCTACATGTATGTGATGTCAGAGCCTGGGTAGGAAACATTAGTGAATGTACCTCACATGTATGTTTATTTAATGTACACATTAGTAACAGTTAGACTTTTGGCTGGAGGCAGAATTCTTGATTTTTAGGTTTGACTGGACAAGTCCTCACAGAAATGTTGGTGAACACAATAGTTTGTTTATTGTATGTTCAGATTTATTCTGTCCCTCACCACAAACACTACTGTTTTGTAAAGTTAACTCACTTTTGCTCCAGTCGCCTCCGTCCTGGAACTATGAACATTCACATGACCAACACTTTAAAGGGTCTATAAGGCATGTTACCAAGACTGGAATTATTGCCAACCTCAGATGGATACAAATAAAATAAAAAAACATAAAATACATACAGTATATGCAAGTTTAAAATGTAATTCATCAAAATATTGTGACCAAACTAAAGGCCAGAATGCCATGTTCATGTGGTTCGGTAAACTGACCTAGTTGTAGTAGCAATGAAACGAGTCACCAGCTCGCTGTCCGTGGCCACTTTTAAAGACTCTCCAAATGAAACTTTTCACCACACAAGACTGTTTGTAATAAATGTCAAATAATTAGGAACCAATGCCAGCAACTACGGGCCTTAGGTGGGGTATCTTGGAGAGTGGCCAGGTAGCTGATACATGTACATACAGCTCTTCTCACTGTAGAGACCATTTTGATATCTTTGCTTGGTTTTGTCAGGTTTGTGGTCACAAGTGATATGAGATTATACCAGCAACTATGGGCCTTAAGCGGGACACACCTTGGACAGCGCTCAGTTAGTTGTTGGACATACACAGACAGCTATTCACTCAAAATAATTCTTATGCTTTGGACACAAAAGTCCCACCTTAACTTACAAGCTGCCCGTCTGCAGAGGGCTAACTATACTCGAGCAGTTTGTCCTTAGAGATTTGCCCGTCATTACGATGTCTACATTCTGACAGGCTCCAGCCACTCCCCGTCTTTAGCGGATGAGACTATTTAGCCGATAAGAAACATGGTCTGTGTTCAGTTGAATTGATCGTCCGTCACACTGTCACACTGTCATTAGAACGGCTCTATCCCGATGATTGATTTGACAAAGAGGAAAATGGCTTCACAAAACATGGTGTTTCTAACTCGCTGAAGAATTCAGATAACAAAAACACAGCCTTATTAAGGAAGTCTATAGCAGCAATCTTTGAGGAGGTACCAGAGGAGTGTGTATATTATCAGCATCGTAGCAGTAACAACCACCACACTTTCTGTCACAGATCACCATATTGGGTGTCTTGCTCAAGGGCACACCTGCAGTATGCACAGGTTGGAGCAGGACTTGGACCATCAACCTTCCAAGATTGAATAAACTGAAAAATATGAATTCTGTCATGTCTTTATTATTTACCGTCTTAATATACCGTTTTATAGATTTATAGATTTCACATGTTCAGATTGTGGTTCACATCAAGTATCTTGCATCCGCCGACTCCCTTTGAGCCGTGTATGATTTTGTCTATATGCAAATAAACCAAATACATGAAAATGAAATGTCAATAAAATAATTGTATTCTGGACAAAAAATTATATTCATTTTCTCTCTCCTGACTCTGAGCAAGGAGGCTGTGGGATCAGTCCTCTGGCTGACTAACACACAGTCATTCTGGGTGTCCTCCCTGTGTTTCTGTGGGTTCTTACCGGGTACTGTGGCTTCATCCCACTGCCTAAAGATATGCATAATGCTTGGAAAATTGGTCCCTCTAAATTTGTCCTAGTAAATGTCTGTCTGTCAGTCAGCGTGTCAGCCCTGCAACTGACAATAAATGAATTCTGTACATTTTATTGTAGAAAATAAAGCATTATATTGGCAAGAGAAATGAGAAATTCATGAGCATATTCCTCACGCAACAGTTGCCGTATTCACAATCTATGAATTATTTGTATATCCAGCTTCCACCTGTCTTCTCTGGGCCATATAGCTCTATGTCCCATGATGCCTTAGCGCCAAACACCAGAATAAGAACAAACATGGCCGCCTGTTCCATCTCTGTATATTGAGTGATTTAGCGCCGCCCCACAGCACACCAGCTTGTGTATTCCCCACCATTAGCGTCAGGACGGGGGAGTTAGCTTGACTGGCATGTTTATTGTACTGTTGACTGGCCAGTGCTAATGAGGCCTGTGCAGCGTGTTGGCCGAGCAGGAACGGCCCTACAAGAGGCGCTGTCACCCGTCATTTCCCCCACTCATACTCACTAACAGGGTGAAGAGGCGAGGGGGGCAGGGACCGACTGGAGGTTTAGGTTTACTGCCAATCCAGAACATAGACTTTCAGTCCCCACCCTGTCCATACTACCAGGGTTTAACATTAACGCTTCTGGTCATTGGCCACAGGGGCTAGTATCAATTGAGATTAAAAAAAAAAACTGAAAAAGCTTAATTAGTTAAAAATGTTTGAAATCCAACCGGACCAAGTCTTACGAGTCACAATTATGTTCTACCTACAAGCCCTGGATACTACCATTGTGTCCTTGGGCAAGACCAGAATACTGAATGCCTCGGATAATGTGTTAATGTGATTGTTTTGGTGTGTTGGCTTACGATGCGTGGTATGGCTGCCAGTTTGTAACCCTACAATTTTTTACAATATTATTGATGTATTTTAAATTGTATTATTTTTTTTTACCATGCTTTGCAGAGCCTCAATATCTTTTCAAAGCAGTTCATTATTTACTAGTGGTGGTAAAAAATCATCTGAAGCCACATCCGCCCTAGGGCAAACTGACACACACTACACCACATTTCATTTATAGACTGGTGAGGTGGGTGTTTTGCCCAAGAGCACAATGATATTCAAACCAGTCTGGATTCTGATTGAACAGTTCATTCACTTAATTAAGTCTTTAACAGATCAACCACGTTATCTCTATTGTGTGGTCTATACCAAAACATATACTTACACTGATACAATCATCTAACCCTTATGCACACCGCACAGTAGACAGAATTGTTATAATTCTCATTTCTCAACAAAGAGACTCCTCCGGTCGGCTCTACATTCAGGCATAACTAATGCAGAGAGCTGGCCTTTATATTAGAGGTCAGACCACAGCACTTCCCTCTGGAGCGAGAAAATTAGGGACGGAAAATGAGTCTGATGGATATAATTAATGTTTTAATATTTAATTAAGGAGAAAGGGCCTGAATGCAGTGTGATATGAGCAGGTGGAGGGTCACAGAGAAGTCCAACTCTACTCAATAATGAGCTCTCACTGCTCTGTCTTTTCAACACTTTTTAGTTAGCATTTAGTGTTATTGTACCGTGTGGGTTTTGTATAGACTGTGAGGCTAACTCGGGTACATGTACATCGGCTACTGTGGATTAATGTACACTGTTCCTGTAGAAACACATACTGTATCATAACTACGCTGAGGCCCATAAATCATCAAATGATTGACCATGTGATGTATTGTGTGTGTTCTTGATAGATAAAATGTGTCTCCTCCAAACATATCACACATGAGCCCAAACTGAAACTGTTCAAATATGTCAGACCAAACTAAATGCCTCAGGACGTCACGGCTGCTGTCCACAGGCTTGTTGATGTTGTCCCACTCTTCAGGAGCAGGTGAATAATAATAAAGAAGGGACTAAGGTGAATATTGATGAACATAAATATAATAAAAAGAGGAATGAGTTTGGAGAAAATCTAACTGTATTGGCAACAGTGTATAAGTACTAAGGTACATCCAGGTCTTAAATCATAATGCATATGTTGAAACAGCAGAACCATTGGTACTTTGTGCACGGTCCTTATTCTCTTTTGTTGTGATTTGGTTTTTACTCCAACAAACAAAGCAAAATGTTTTTACCCAAGTACTTCATATCTTTCTCATGCAGAGTTTTCGATGAGATGCCTGCTGGACTCCCTCGGTGGGTACACAACTGGCACGGTCCTGAAGTGGGCCCTAAATTCAGAGCTAGTGAGATATGACAGCAGCTCTTAGACATTCATTATCATTAAGCCCTGGTACCTGCTTCAGTAAGCGCTTATCCCTGCACCGCCCGGCCCTCCTTCCACCGACCACAGAGACTCAGATACAAGCCTTGCATCAGCACTTACAACAGGGAAGCTACTATTTAGTGATCTAAGCATTATCTATCAGGCTAACGCAACTGTATTTCCAGACAAAAACAGAACACAAAGCATTAAAGAATGCACAAGACACATTTTTCTACAGAGACAATAAAGTTAATGGTGGATTGGATTCTAGCCACAGCTGCCCTGGGTCAGACTGGTGAAGGTGTGGCAGCCATATCACAACTACAGCTTTTCTGACCACAACTTCAAGGGTGACATGACTTGCCCAAGGACACAATAGCACTATGTATGAACTGGCAATTGAACCGGCAACCTATTGCACCATATGCATATTTACTACTGATAGAGTCAATTGAAGTTAAGGTTAACATGGACAATATGAACAAAATGTGACTTGAAATTGCCCCTGGTAAATGAACGTGAAATTGAGTCTGTCAATGAAGTGACTAACCGGATACTGACCCGTTTTTAACCCGCTTAAGGCCCTTAGTTGCTGGGTAAAAAGGAGTAAGAGGATAACGAAATCACAAGGAGTTATGATGGCCGTCAACCAATTTAATTGACAGAACAATTTATTCTGTGCACGTAGATCAGGGCACATTTGGGAACACGAGGTGGTGTTGTGTGTGGCCCTATTCCCCACAGCTTCCAAAGACCATTACTGGAACTTTCCATGCACATCCACTTGACAGAATAAAGACGTTTCATTATATGGATATCTCAGAGCCCAACCACTTTAATGAAACACGCTCCGGATCTGTGTGCGCGTGTGTACTCAGATGTGCATGCTCTACATTTGACTTATAGACTGGGTTCCCTTTGGCTGGTCTATGGTGCTAATGCAACTGGATTCAGGCAAAGCTGTTCATAATGATATGTCCAGGGACAGCCCAAGCCTTCAGGGGGCCCAAGCAGATTTTGACAGTGAGGCCCCCGCCCCAACTATTTAGTGCCACCTGTAACCCCCCCTTCAAATAAATAGGACCACACTCCCATAATAATAATATCATTGATTGACAAGACTGACCTCTACGTCTGCAGCTAGATTCATTAAAATATGCAGAGGTCCCACAAGAAATTATTAGTAAATAATCTTTAATTGAAGTTCTCTAGCCTAAACCCAACATACCAGAAGATGTGTTTATTTGATTGAACTGCGTCTTTAACATGAGCTGCAGCTAAAGCATGGTTTAATATAGGTTGTGATGTTAACGTTTGAATGGATGTGGCACCAGCTCAGGTTTTTGTTCAGGAGCCCCCAGCCCCTGAA
Organism: Philypnodon grandiceps; assembly: GCA_036025635.1. NCBI lineage: Eukaryota > Metazoa > Chordata > Actinopteri > Gobiiformes > Eleotridae > Philypnodon > Philypnodon grandiceps. The sequence goes on from JAVQKD010046751.1 coordinate 5,387, forward strand.
TCTGCTCTGATAGCCCATGTCCCTCTCCTCACACAGGGACCGAGCAGAAGCCCCAGAAAACACTAAAAACTACAGCAACTTCTGATTACAGTAATATAAATGACATATGCTCACGCGTGTGTCAGATCAGAGCATCATCAGAGCAGTCTATTCTCAGTGACACAGTGTAAATGTTTCTCTGTGAATATGAGGGCGTTTGACATAAAATAAACAACACTGTGTAACTTGAGACAACAGTAAACATTGGTGTCCCTGATCTGTCTGTGTGTACCCCCCTCCCCCTCCCCCCTCCCCTCCCCCTTCCCCCCCTCTCTCTGCTGCAGGAGAGAGAGTAAGGCACAGGCTCCAGTCAAAATAGTTTAGAAATGGAAGCTTAATTCACTGCGTTCTCATCGTTATGGGCTGATTCTGATCACACATATTGTTCTGTAAGGGGGCCCCCTGGTGGATTTAGGTTTATTATTTCAGATAATACAAAGTATATATATGTATATATATGTGTGTGTGTGTAATATAGGTCTAAACCATGTCCAAATGAACACACTAATGCAACTAAATGATGAGCAAAGACAAATGTATGTCTAAACCAGACCTAATCCAAGGTTTAAATCTAGAAATGTACTATCAATCTTCACAGAAATAAAAATGAAAGAAAAAAAATACTTCCCTTGGACGTGTCTATAGCGTCCAAATAATGTAATCTCTTTTGGACAAATCCAGATTCCCAAACTACAACCAACCCATAGAAATGAAATGGGAAGCTTCCTTTCAGTTCTAAGTTTGGTTCTATTTGGGCCCGCAGCAGAACAATGCAACTCCAGTGAATGTGGGGGTGACTTCTGTAATTACATCCTATGTGTAGCCTCTATATCTCCATTAAGCTCTGTGGGAGTGTTGGGCAGTGGAAGTAATTATGGCTGGGTCTAATTGTTTGGCGAGTGCTTCGGCAGACCTTCGATTCAACCCTGAACCTTAATAAGGCCACAGTGCTACGTACCATTAAAGGGTCAATGATCATTAGTCCAAGAACACGGCCTAATGTGTCCATGTCACTGACCTCATATGGAAATGGAACTGTTAACAGCCAAATGGAAAGTTATCCTTTTGTCATCAAGAAATCAACTATGTTTTTGGTATATGTTTACTGGATTATGGAATATTGTTTTTGCACGTCAAGAGAAGATGGACTGTTTAATCTCATTCAATTTTGCACAATTTAATTTTCAAAATCCGTGCTAACCTCTGTTGCATTTTGGTGAATTGTTGCTGTTTCTACTCCACCCATCCCTGTCAATCACAACTACTATAGTATAATCATATCATAAATAATCAAATATCACACCAAGGTTACTAGAGAGTGAACATTTGATTAAATAGATGACTAAGTTTTGTATTTTGTAAGATTTCTGATTTGGAGGCCACGGAACCTTTTCGGATATTGAAGAGGGCCTCTTGACGTTGTGAATATCTGGTATAAGATATAGATGAGACAGGTCTATTATTGGTTGATTATTTTTCAGGCCCAATAAAAAAAAAATCAGTAAACCTAAAAAACTGAAAATGCGATTTTCACTAATATTAAAAAAACCTCCCTAATACCTTTAATATGATTGAGTTAACCCCTTATATGTCAGGCTAATTGTCCTCCTAAGCGCTGCACAGTAAACCGTTATCAATTGCCCTTTTCACTCGTGCACATATCCCATCACCCCGCTCTGTCCGCCACCTCCGAAAGGCCACCCCATATATCGTTGTCCCATTTTTACAGCTCGCCAATAAGAAATGAAAGTCTCTCTAACGCCTGCTATCAAACCGTGTTGAAATATGGCCTCGGTATCCTGTTATGGGACGCCCAGTATCGACGCAACCCTCCTCCAACATTCCGTGAGTGATGTCTGATGCCAGTGTGGTTGTATTCCCGAATCTATCAACGCCTGATAATTATGTGTGCATTTACGGATCAATAGAATAGCTCTTCCATTCCCATTGTGTGCATAGATTTACTGTCATTTTCAGGAAGGATTTGTATCTGCGGAGCTGCCGTTTCGTTACCTGGTCTTAATCCAGTCCTACCACCGTCCAGCGTTTGGTTGTGTGTTTGTTATTTGCTGTTTTGAGGCACGTAGACAGCCTGTAATGATTGTGTCTTAGCTAAATCAACAACAGAGGGGTTCAGGAACGCCTGTGAAGCATTTTTAATAAAGGTTTATGCATTCAAACTGCATGCAGCTATGGAGAGTCAACAAAACAACCGTGTGTAATTCCATTTGAGTGACTGAACCTCCTTCCAGCTACTATGGGCATGAGGTGGGGTGCCCTTATCATAGTGGTCTTTTTGCTAGGCTGACAGAGATATACACAGATTCTCACATTCATCCATCATGAAAAATTTGATGTCATCAATTGTCTATGTTTGTGTCAACCCTGCGACTAATTGTCCACTGTCTGGGGTCTACCACACGTAAAAGGCCCGTTGTTGCTGGAAAAGTCTCCAGTCCTGAAGATGATGATTGAATAAACAATGAATCAAGAAATAACTAAACTGTGAAATGGAAACTGTTATAGCAGTTATTGTATGTGCACCGAAGAGTGTATTAATGTTCCAAAATAGACCCAAACTTCCACAGTGGTACATTAAGAGTTAAATTGCTGTGATATATCCCAATGTACAGTAAGTAACTTCACTCTGCCCTGTTCATATTGAGCAGTAGCAGCTCTCCTTCACTCTCACCAGAGACCTCCGGTGCTCTTGGTCAAAGCTCTCGGTTCACTGAGCAGGCCCCCTCTCAGACATCATAACCTGCCAAAGTCTGTCAGGCCTGTGTATAAAGAGTCCAAACAGAGAGGCGCGGGCTACCACACACTGTCCCAGGACACATCTCCGCTCCAGGCCAACCGCCGGACACGCTCTGCTGACACCAATCAGGCCCGGCCACCCACAGAGCAAAGACTCAGCAGAAGCTCCAACTGTGTACGCTCTGCTGCCGAAATGAGGCCCACTGACTTAATTATGAACTTTTTCATATTACTGTAGTAGTGAAAGTCAAAGTCTTTAATAAAAGGACACAGTCATGTATGTATGTATGTATGTATGTATGTACTGTATGTACTGTATGTATGTATGTATGTATGTATGTTTGTATGTATGTATGTTTATATGTTTGTATGTATGTATTTATTATTTGTTTTATTTACTTTTTGTCATGTAATATTTATCTTTATCTACTGTACTTCATTGTTTTAACATGAGAATCATTTATAACGACATGTATGAGCTATTCCTTAAGCCAAAACTCTATCTGTAAATCCCTCAGTTCAAATGTTTACTTTACCAAATATTAATAACTATAAAGTACTTTTGTTCTGACATTTACGCACAGTCCCTTCCGCTCCTGCTCGGTCTGTTTCGGGGAGGTTGACGCTTGTTGCTGGTCACGCTTCTTCTCCAGAGCTGCCCCTGTGTCCCGCCCACTTTTTAATGGAATCTGTAAACGTGTAAAGCCTGGCCCAGTCACAGACGGGACCGTCAAGGTACTTCCACATCAGTCCAGATCTCCAAGTTACAATCAGGGATAATTACGCACGCCATAATCTGCTTTGGATACAATGAGAGAGTATTGTAATTATGACGTGTATAGCCAAAATATAAGGCTGAATTCTTTGTTGATATAAACATGCCATGGGTAGTGTCCGCTGTACAAATAGTTCATCAGTCCATGTCTCAGCTTGCCATAATATGAACACAATACAGCCAATCACCAAACAGCCTTTAAAATAAGATCATGCAAGACTGTTTATTGTTTGAAGCTTATCTTGAATATTACTCCGGGATATTGGCTACAATATAGGAGCTCAACATGACTTAACTTTATATTTGGGTTCTGATTTTTGCGTCAAGCTCCACAAGCCGTGCGCGTACAGGAAGTACGTGTACAACACTCGGACTTTTCTGAAAACTTTAAAGTGGGTTATAATAACTTACTAAAGTCCATTTTTTGAGACGTTTTTGTGGCTTAGCGTCAAAACGGGCGTTTAATCTACACTTTGTACATGAGTAGCCTACATTTTCAGGAATAGTGTTGGGATATGACATGCTTTCATGGGCAGGATCATGTCTAAGTGGTTTTAGAGGCATTTAAACCTGTAGCCTTTAGGTCTGTTACTAGGGTATTTTATGTTGAAAGGCCCGCCCCCCAAATGTGTGGTTTACGGCATGTTTGGTGATCGCACACTTTCCCAGCCTACGTGCACGCAGACATGAAGCGACAGTAGTAAAAAAGCTTCCCCCAAAACCACTTCCAGAGCGGATGCCAACATGATGCTCTTCGGAGGCCTGTGCGTAACCGTCCTGTTCCCCGCTATAGTTTTGGGTCAATACGAGAAGTACAGCTTTCGGAGTTTCCCCCACAGTGAGATTATGCCACTGGACTCCGCTTACAACTACGCACTGGAGCAATACGCGGCGCAGAACTGGAAAGAGAGCATCAAATACTTGGAGCTGAGTTTGAGAATTCACCGCTTGCTCCGGGACAGCGAAGCGCACTGCGGCCGTAACTGCAGCACCGTGAGCCGGGAGAATGACACGCTCTTTGTGGACAGCACCCTCCGAGTCGTGCGCCACGTCCTCCTCAGAGCAGCCTGTCTGAAGAAGTGCAAGGCGAGCTTACCCGTGTTCGGCCACGCGTATCCGAAAAGCGAACTATTGGAAAGTTTTGAGCAAAGGAGACCGTATCAGTACATCCAGTATGCGTATTACCAGGTGAGAGATACCGCTGAAGCATTGTAGGCTATCCCTGATGCAGAACTTAAACCAGGGCATCAAAGACCTACCGAAATGCCCATAGCAATGGATGTTGACAATTGCTTGGAATGTCATTGAGAAAAAATAGGCTACTAACCTTTTCAGTTTAACGCACATGTCTTCAGAGACCAACTTGCTTTGACACCAAGATTTATTTTCCAAAACCCTGGTAAAAATAGGTATTGACAACAGTAGGCTTTCATATCCCTTGTGTTACATACATCACAGGAGTTGGTTAACACAGGTTTAGGTTAGGTTTGGCCAACTGCTGTTTACAAAAGTCCACTTTAAATCTGGAATGTTTTGGTCAAGCTTGTTTTCTTCCACATTATGGCCAGTACTTTTATGGACCGAAATGGTGGGACTTTTACTGCGTCTATGACTGACCGACGATGGGACAGTGGCTGATTCGGAAAGGCGCAGATTTGTAGTATTTGCTTTGAGCTGTATAGTGACCTCCTGCCGGCTGCCTCTAGACAGCGGCCGCGGCGCATGTGCCACGTCTGTTCTCAGTACAATCAACGTATTCTTCAGCCTCCGACCGCAGAGGGATGGGGGTAAAGAGGCCGCTTGTGGACAGTTTGAAGTCAGGATCTTCACCTACGGCTTCAAGGTGGCTTAGAATCCAGCTAAAGCTCTGATAGAGTCACAGGGGTTAGTGTAGCCAGTCCCAAACCTTGATAAATGAAGGGAGAGTTTCAATTTATGTTAAATGTCCAGTCCATTTGAAGCCGGTTACACCTTTTACCAGATATTGTGTTATTGTATTGATTCCATATTTTGTCTGGCCTGTATTTTCTCATACATTGTACCCCAAAATCTACAGCAAGCCTGACTTTCACATTTGTCCAGCCCAAAAACTGAAACGTCCCCCTCTGACCCCAGAAAACCTTCCTGCATCAAAGTCTGAAAAGTGAAAAGTCCTACTAATTCTACCTACAACACTGTTTGTAAAAAAGATGAAACCTGATTGTCAGCATCAAACATCTGGAAGCGAAGAGTTCATGTTGGGACAGGAAATCCCATTTTGCAAATTACCTTGAAGGAAATGGTTGAAAATACATACATTTACCATGGTTATTACTGCTGTGCATTGCCATTAAGTTATAATTATCTCGTTTGTGCAGCTTAACAACATGGAGAAGGCGGTAGCAGCGGCCCACACCTTTCTGAAGAAAAATCCCAACGACCCGTCTCTGAAAAAAAACATGAACTATTACAAGACGTTATTGGATGTAGAAGAATATTTCATAGATCTGGAGGAGCAGCCGTATGAGGTTAGTGCATTTATTCATCCATATACACTCACTGGCCACTTTATTAGGTAGACTTTGCACCTAATAAAGTGGCCCGGGTGGAGACTTCATCTTGTGTGTGTGTGTGTGTGTGTGTGTGTGTGTGTGTGTGTGTGTGTGTGTGTGTGTGTTCAGAAATCTGCTGACCTAGATGTAAGAAGTGGTTATCCGAGCTAATATTGCTTTTCCATGATTTTAAACTGACTTATGGCATTTTTGCCCACAGAATTACCACTCACTGGATATTGTATCTTGTTCAAACCATTCTTTGGACATGATCAAAACCCCTGTAGACCATCTAGTTTACTGCTGAGAATGGTCCACTTAGCACCGACTATCACATCATGCATCGTCTTGAACATGCATAAATAAATCCATATAGGCTGATTAGTACTTCCAGCTGAAGTCAAGTAAAGTTGCCAGTATTTTTCTTTTTTCAGAGTGTCTTCCTCAAAAGTGTGACCCTCTATAACAATGGGGACTTCAGTAACAGTGCCAGTAACATGGAGAACGCCATAACACAGTACTTCCACATATACCACCTGTGTCTAGCGGGCTGTGAGGGCAACTACGAGATTCTGGAATACAAGGACTTCTATGCGACGTTAGCAGGTGAGTGGAGGGTATAACCTGCACGTCCTCCCGGTGTTATTGTGGGTACTCCCTGGCGTCCTCCGACCATCTAAAGACAAGCATGTATAGGTGGACTAGTGACTCTAAATTGAACAATAAATGTTTATGTTATATGATTATTATTATGATTTTTTTAATTCAATCATTAACCAGGTGAAGATAAAACTATGTCACCTGAGGATTTCTGGATAGAGCATAATTAATTACTGCTCTGAGGGGGTTGGTCTCTCAGCAGTCTGTATACTCCAGTTAACGAATATATGATTACTAAATTAGTTGACGATTCCTTCAATAATCGATTGGTTTCAGTCCTACACTCAAGACAGTTTCCAGCTGAGTAAGACACTACGTAGTGGCAATCTACCTCTGTAGCCACAACTGACAGATGTGGCAGCCATGCCACGCCGACAGCCTCTCTCCAACCACCAACACAGTCACAATTACATTCAAGGCAAGTTGTGTGAAGTGTCTTGCTCACTGACACAACAGCAGACTGGTTAGAACAGGGGATGGAACCACAAACCTTCTGATTAGTGGACAACCAGCCTTAACCACTGCTATTCTTGCTTCAGTGGTCCACCTTAGACCCAAAGTATAGACGATAATGATATAATGAAAAACTATTGTCTGACTTCATAATTGTGTGTTTTTGTCTCAGATTTGTACAAAGATGTTCTGAAGTGCAAAGTGAAATGTGAGTCGGACCTAACACCCAGCGTCGGAGGCTTTACTGTGGAGAAATTTGTTGCCACAATGTACCACTATCTTCAGTTCTCCTATTATAAATGTAAGACAACAATGCTCACCACTTCTGAGTTTGAATCATTATCTGACATATTTTCACTTTCAGTAAATGATGTGAAGAATGCCGCCCCATGTGCAGCCAGTTACACATTGTTTGACTCAACAGACAAAGTCATGCAGCAAAATATAGCTTACTACAAGTTCTACAGAGAACAATGGGGGCTTCAGGATGGAGACTTCCAGCCTCGTCCAGTGAGTATAACAGATCTTATATGCTAACTCTGCCTGTATGTCACTCAGGCAGAACATTGTGATAGGTGTCAATATACAGTGGCATGAAAAAGTATCTGAAGCCTTTGGAATTTCTCACATTTCTGCATAAAATCACCATCAAATGTGATCTGACCTTTGTCAAAATCACACAAATGAAAAAAGAGTGTCTGCTTTAACTAAAACCACCCAAACATTTATAGGATTTCATATTTTTAATGAGGATAACATGCAAACAGTGACAGAAGGAGGAGGAATAAGTATCTGTTTCATGCCACTGCAGTTTAATATCTGTAATAATAGAAATGGGCATGGATTTGAGCAAGTTTGCCAAGGGCCAAATTATGACTGTGCTAGACAACTGGGCACGGCGGTGTGTGATATGGCGATAAAATATTAGATCTGCTAATCTGAGAAGATCGCTGAATCGTGCTTGCGTTTATTTTGCATTCATGCTCTTCAATTTGACCGATTATGCCAGTGGGAAAATATAATATAATATAAAAGTATTATGACGGACATGGGATTGTCTGCTCATCACAACAAAAAATACAAGGCAACTCAAATTGTGGAAAACTCTATCTTGGTTTAATAAGATTGAGATGATATTAAATATTTTTTACGATATTCTCGCCCCTACAACTGGATATGAGCATCTCCAAAACTGCTCTTGTGGGATGTTCCTGGTCTGAAAAAAGTGTCCAAAATTAATGATGATTCTGATACAGCCGCATAATATCGGTCATAATGTTTTGCCTGATCTTACTTTCTGAGTGTGGTCGTATGCAAGTTCATATATGCGTCACAGCTCACTAGCAAAGTTCACACTTTCTGTAACAAACCAAATAAAGCGTGTTATTGCTGAAATTGCCGTTGGTGTGAACTTAAGCACAGTCCTGGGATGGTAATTAGGCAACCATAGATTTGGTTTGGCTGCAGCAGCCCAGTGAGCATTTTTAGATCTATGGACGTATCCATTTTGGTCTGGGCAAAAAAATCTTTTCCAAAGTGAAAACAGAGAGAAGGGACGCTTGAATAATGTTTGGAGTGATATCTTTTTTTTGGCCATTTTTCGTGACGTCGTGAACTGGATTCAAAGCACTGTAGGCTCAGAATATGGGCCGTGAGCACTACCGACTGAGCTAAACACACAAAACACACAAAAACACACATACACAAAACACACACAACACACACACACACACACACACAGACAAAACACACACAGACAAAACACACACACACAAAACACACATACACAACACACACACAAAACATACACAACACACACTAAACACACGCACACAAAACACACACAGACAAAACACACACACAGACAAAACACACACAGACAAAACACACGCACACAAACACACACAGACAAAATACACACAGACAAAACACACACAGACAAAACACACGCACACAAAACACACAC
>JAVQKD010047457.1:0-11281 GCA_036025635.1 Philypnodon grandiceps
CCCATGTTTGTCATGGTTTGGGGCGGGGCCTCTTAATTGCTCGTTAACAATATTAAAACCCTTAGAAATCACACAATGTCTGATTAAGGTGCCCGTTGGTGACAGTTGTGGCAGACGTATGAGCTATATACAGACGTATATCGTCTTTTTTCGCCGATTTACACCTTGCTGTAGGGGACGACAGCACAGGCCTAGTTCAGAATCTAACTACATGGATGGAGTATACGTGTTCCATATACTCCAGCAGCACACACTTAGCAAGCATCAACCAAGTGCCCACATCTGACAGTGTTGATATATGGAGGCTAGAGGTTATACTAGGTCTTTAGGTCAGTAGTGTATACAAAGTCCCAAAATTTACACTAAACAATGAGCTTCCGTATACATATCAGAGTATTTATGTAGAGTCTAACCATTTTGTTTAGCCTTTCCATTCTAAAGCTAGACTCTTGTTAGTCAGAACATATAGTATAGCAGATTTGAAGAGATGCAGTTATTGTCTCTGTCAACCCAATAGGACCACTATATCACATCCAGTATGGACATTACTTGTGCAGAGGCCACATTACTATTACATGCTCTTTGTCGCTCTAATGTCTTCAACTAAAGCTACCTGGATGACTGAGAAACAATGCTCTGTTATAGTTGACAGTATCTTGGACCCGGAGAACCGTCTGCACATGAGTGTGGAGGAGCAGCTTAAGGAGCTCCTGGACAAACTGGACTTTGTAACGTCGATGCGTGGCAGTGGAGCGCGGACCAGACGCATCCGCTTACTTCGACGAGAGATCAACAGCATCCGCTACCGTCAGGGACAACACCGCAACAGCCTTCACAACGGACACCTCAAAGACGAGTCAGACGAGGAGGAGGAAGAGGAGGAGGATGATGATAAGGAGTCACATGGAGAGAACGGCCTCTCCTCAGACAAAGGTGGGACATGCGTATGAATGTAGATGTTTTTATGAAGCTAGTGATTTGAATGAGACCAGATGTGAACATGAGCTAACAGAACATTGTCCTCAGGTAATTGAGCCAGGGTCCCCCCCACGCACCAACCCCACCACCCCACTGTCTCCAGTCTAGTAAGTAGGGGCCCACAGAGTCGTGTTAGCCATGGCTGCCTCACAACTCCTCTCTCCAAGTGCACTCTGTGTCTGCACCTCCTCTTTACATCTCTGTCATGGACTCGCCTCAGCCCACAGTCATGTCATATCATCTCAACAGGCTGCTGAACTTTAGATCATATAATCCACTGATGGATACCAAGTATGCGCGCCCTCCTAAAGGGTCAGATACAGTGTAGTAAAAAAAAAAACAACCTGTCCATTCTAACAGTGCACAGTTAAAATGTGTAAGCTTGAACTCTGTGTTCCACTGTACCATTACAGCTTTTGGTACAAACTGTAACACTTAGCTAATGTTTTCTTTTGTCTGCTTTTCTCAGAATTGGCCTACATGTCTCACAAAACATCAACAACTTTTTACATCGCAAAATCAGTTGTCTTGCACATAGTTCAGAGGACTGGGCCATCGGGTGTAGTTGAGAGAATCAACAAAGAGCCATATCATAGCACATGTCCGTTGTTTTCTATAAAAAATGCATTAGCTTAGCAGTTGTGCTCCCCTCTAAGACATGATATACCCATAGAATAGTGTTTGTTTGCTGTACAGGCCAGGCAGCTTATAGATAGGTGCAGAACACTGTCTGTCACTAGTCACGTATGACTTCATGATAGCATTGTTAGCATGTTCCAGTTGTGAGCGCAAACCTCAGAATCCACTCGGTGTCTCATACGTGCAGGGATCCTCCACTTCTGTTGGACTGTAGTTAACCTCATTCTTCAGTGTGAACACGGCACCACCACATCACACATAGTCAGTCCACTGCCATTTCAGTCACATCTGACTCATTTACATAGAATTGAATCTGTTTTTTGTATTTTTGCAGAAGACCTTAAATTTACGTCCCCTCCGACACTTGAACGTACAGGGCCGGCACCGCCTCCTCGGCCAGTGGATGAGCGCCTGGAGCCCCCCACCCTGAAGCCCATCACGCGGGAGCCCCCCCTGTCCCCCAGCTGGGCCTGTAAACGCCTCAAAATGGACTCGGACCTCTCGGACTCCTCACAGAACAGTAATAACTGCATTAAAGCACAAGAGCGCCCGTCCACCCCTCCCCCCCTGCTACATAACGAAATAGTGACCAACGGACTGCCCCCCCTCGGCACCCCCCTGCGGCCCAGCATGGGGGGAGTGGGTCGACGCACCTCCGTACTCTTCAAAAAGGCCAAGAACGGAGCCAAGCTGTACAGAGAGAGAGACAATCCTCTGCTGAATGGCAACGATACCTCGACACCCACCTCCGCAGCCAGCACCCCGTCAGTCACACCATTGTCCACGCCCTCAAACACCCCCCAGAAGAGCCCGGGACCCAGTCGAGACGAGAGTACTGACAAGGAGCAGGAGACGACCAACAACTGCACCCTGGAGAGTGGTAATAAAAAGACCATCAGTAAAAATGCTCGATTAGAGTCTTTATAACAAAGGTGTAAATTTGTAACATAATCCATATTCTCCATATTGAAGGGTAGAACGGCAATGCCTTGGCGGGGGTCTTTTGTTTCTATCTTGTTCAAACAAAGACAACTGCTAAAAGTTGTGTTGCCGATATATAGCTAAATCTATATGCAAAATCAAGAGCTCTGTTTATAACGGGTAGTACAGCCATTGTATATAGTGTCAATAATAGTCCAGTGAAATCCAGTGTTTCCCATCACTACATGAGACTATGATGCCCCTTCCAAAAATACAGTATAGTATACAGGGTACATGGTATTGTTATAGACATGAAAAAGTAACTATACCATGATTAAAAAAGACAGTTTGACCAAAATGCATCCATGCCACCTTTGTTTAAGAAGGCCTTGATGGGAAACACTGTTGAAAATAGTTTTAGAGTGCACTCTGTCCAAGCAAATGTATTTACCTTCTATGTAAATAATATGCAAATAAGCTTTCGGCAGTGTAAATGAACAGTTTTGAGTGACTAGTTTTCATGCTTACCCTCGCTAACAGCAGTCAGACAGTTTCAGTTTTTTGTCCTGATCAAGAATGTTTTATATACTCCAGGACTGACCAACGGCTTCAACAAACACAGAGACGACAGCCCTTGTCCGGTCCTCCACAAAGAAATGTAAGCCACTCATTATCTGTGTCATTTCTAATCACACTTTTAAAGAAACGTTAATTAAAACAAGTATTGTTTTTCATATACAGTGCATCACCACCAAAGCGAAGCCTAGGGAAACCTGCTCTCTCGAAAGTCCCCTTATTGGACATTGTCAATGGGGACTCGGACTACACTGGTACATTCTTTGTAGGCTTTTCTAATCACAATGAATGGGATTTTGAATTATTTCAATATGTTGAAATTGTATCTCTGTACTTATTTCCACAGGTAACTGTAGCCAAATGTCAGACGATGAAACAGAACTAGAGCCTTTAGATCTGGTGTGGGCCAAGTCTCGAGGATACCCCTCCTATCCTGCTCTGGTGAGACAAAAAGTCCTAAACTATCATATTACATTTGGACAGTGAGATTTTTGAAAGGTGGCTATAGAGGAGAGTGAGATGGTTCTGGCAGGCAGTGGCCGAGATGGATATGCAGATGTTTTTGCCGCTGAGGTGGTCAGTATAAAGAGTGTTTAAGCTGAGGCGGTAATGGAGAGTGAGTTGGTTCTGCACCTGAAATGAGGAGTGATCAGAGATCTTCTGCTCAGGTGGAAGAGTGGAGAAGAGTCATATGGTTCTGCTGCTGAGGTGGTGATGGAGGAGACTAAGATGGTTCTGCTGCTGATGTTGTCAATAAAGGGAGTGGGATGGTTCTGCTGCTGAAATGGTGATGGGAGAGAGTAAGATGGTTCAGCTGCTAATGTGGTGGAGGACAGCGAGATGGTTTTGCTGCTGAGGTAGTGATGGAGATATTTCTGCTCATGATTTAGATGGATGTGCTATTGAGGTGGTGATTTAGGAGCATGAGATGGTTCTGATGATGGAGTAGAGTAAAATGTCTTGGCTGCTGAGGTGGTGATGAGGAAGGATAGGTATATGTTTTTACTGCTGATGTCAGCAAAGAGAGTGAGATGATTCTGCTGCTGAGGTGGTAATGGAGGAGAGTGAGATGGTTCTGTTGCTGAGGAGTTAATGGAGGAGAGTGAGATGATTCTGTTGCTGAGGAGGTAATGGAGGGAGAGTGAGATGATTCTGCTGCTGAGGTTGTAATGGAGGAGAGTGAAATGGTTCTGTTGCTGAGGAGGTAATGGAGGAGAGTGAGATGATTCTTTTTCTGAGGAGGTAATGGAGGAGAGTGAGATGATTCTGTTGCTGAGGAGGTAATGGAGGAGAGTGAGATGATTCTGCTGCTGTGATGGTAATGGAGGAGAGTGAGATGGTTCCTTGCCCTGCCATTTACCTTAACCTGTGCGTATGTGTGTGTGTTTCAGATCATCAACCCAGAGATGCCTGAAGAGGGGCTGCTGCACAATGGGGTCCCCATCCCTGTCCCACCTAAAGATGTCCTGAAGTTAGGAGAGCAGAGGCAGGAGGAAACTGACCAGCACCTTTATCTGGTGCTGTTCTTCGACAACAAGAGGACCTGGTCAGTCACACACCATCAGAAAAATCAACCACTTTATGAATGGGGATGTTGCTATAGACCAGTGGTTCTCAAACAGGGGTCGAGTACAGCTGGTGGTACTTGGGCTCTTGGGTGATTTGATCAGATGTAGTCCTGGTTTAGTCTCAATGTAGTTATGGTTTAGACTAGGATAAATATTGAAATCCCTAATCTGACATGATTTTGTCCAAATTTAGGAATTTATTGAAGACATTATTTTATATATTTATTGCATTCTACATTTTCTTTGTTTTTGTTTGTGCAGGCAGTGGCTCCCTCGGGTCAAATTGACCCCTCTGGGCGTAGACGACACAGCCGACAAACTGCGCATGATGGAGGCTCGCAAATCCAGCATCCGCAAGTCCGTTCAGGTGGCCTACGACCGCGCCATGATCCACCAGAGCAGAGTCAGTCACAGCCAGGGCTACGTGGGCTCCAGCTACCTATAGGGGGCGCCTCTCTCTCCTTCTCTCTCTCTCTCTATGCATTTCCACTGAACTCCTACTACGTTTTTATCGATACCACTAGTGTCTGGCAAAAATGAAATGAAGTTCCCTTTATTTCCAGCAGTCCAGATGAAATATTTTGTACAAAGCGACTGCAGAGAAATTGTCACAAAATATGAGATTTATATTAAGACAACTGAATGGAATCACTGCCATGTTTTATACAATAGCTTTTTAACTATTTTACACTTGTATATTCTAGCGGCGTGTACATATGTAAGTGTATTGTCACAGCGAATTTAACTTAATGTTTTTGAACTGCGTACTTCAATCAAGCCACCAGGGGGCGAAGGAGGCTATGTATATACAGTGAAAAGAATTCCTGACTTGCTGCATCCATGTCTTTTAGCTGACGCACCGACATTGTGTTAAAACCACACAATGTGACTTTATATTTCAATTCTCTTTTGATACAGAGAGAAGTAATTTATTTATGAACAAACAGAATTATAGAAATAAAGCTATATTGGATTCAAAATGAGAATGAGATCTTATTTAAAGAGCGGAAAGCCAACACGAGTCTTCTCCCGTCTTGACTGTGGAGCCATGAAGATTCTATTTATTGTCCGGAGCTACAATAGCACACACCTTTTATAAGCTTCTACTACCTGCGTATTTTTACATATTCACCAAATACCTTGTCTCTCAACTGGTATTTCCTCATTTCAGGAAATCAATAAAACTTTGGAATATATTACTAACCTTTGCAATTCTTTTATTTTGCATCATGCTTAACTATCTTACATATCATTACGCCCAGCCCAAGTGCATCTATAGCTGGAAAGATTGGCCCTTTTAAAAAGGAACTTAGTGTAGAGACAGAATTAGGGGATAAATAGGCTTCAACACATGTCAACCCTGCTCCAAAATGGTATTATCTAGAGTGGGCCTTCTTATAAAGGAGGACCCTATCTTGATTATATTTTACAATGGGAAATTCACATAAAAAAAAAAAAAAAACATTTTCACTGTTTCAGGTCAAAAAGCAAATATGCCCACTGTAGGGTCTTCAAAAAGGAGTTGCACTCGATGTTTGGGTAAACCCGTCTGTGTAAAAAGTCCTAGTATCCAGTTGCACTGCATTGGACACAACAGTCAGAAGTATGTTTTTGTATTGTATAATTAATTACAACAAAATAACAAACTGTTTGTAGAAAATTAAACATTTTGGTTACACTTATATAAAAATATTAGTCTGTTAGCATCATAAATCCATACAAAGCGAACCATGATTCTCTTCCTAGAATCTTGGGCCATAGTATCGGGTCATAAATGTTGTCCTGTCAGTGTCCAGGCTGTTCTCTCTGGACGAGGTAGTTGTGGCGTAGTGTCCGCAGCTCCGTCAGGCGGCCCAACAATCGGCCAAAACGCTGTGGTCCTCCTCGTGCAGCTCCGCCCTGGGCCCCACACACCCTGGTCAAAAGATCCAGTACCAGCTCCTGCATTTTCTCCACACAGCCAGCAGCATGTAGGGATGCCCGGTCTGCACAGACAAAGATATATAAATACATTATATAAGGAATATATAGTAAGTCCATTTAAGTGCCCATTTCTTATCAAACAGAATGCATGCTGTTTTGTAATTTGTCAGGCAATCACTGGTAAACTCAATTTATTACAGTTATAGTTAACAAATGAGTTATGGAAGATATATGTTTCCAACTGTGATTGTCAGTAGTGCATTTATTGTTAGTTACAATGCTCCAAATTGAGCACTATAGAAATTTTGTTTAATTATGTGACCAATTGTATAACCTCAACTCTCCATAATACATTGTATAGGGGTTAGTAATAAAAACATGTTTTTCTATAACGACGACCTGCTGCAAAATGGCCCCTCATGACCAGACTAGAATATAGAGAAATGTATATTTATTTAATATATATTTATATGGTTTAGAAACCTGAGCAGAGCAGTGCTGTAGCAGTGAGCAGAGTGTATTCAGCCTCTGAGAGCTGCAGCGCCACCATGCTGTGAAAAAACGTCAACACCGGCTCCAGCAGATCTTCACCGCTCCCTGTGGCACAAGACATACATATCATACATATCACATAACATATCAGCTGATTACAGAATACAGAGAGACTGTAGCACATTTAAGGTATCAACCAAATCAAATCAAATCTGACTTGTACATAAAAGAGACAGAAGATGTCACATGACCATAGTGCCTCACCTGTGCTGATGAACGTCCTGTTGTAGAAGTTCTCTTTTGGATTTCTGAGACAGTTGTGAGTCAACATGTTCACCAGCTGAAGGCCTGAAGACACAGAAATTTGAAGTGTTCGGTTGTCAGTGTTGTCCTAAAAGATAAGGCTATTGTATGGTTGTAATGGTTATTTTTGGTCATGCCTGAATTTGGCATTTGTGGTCACCGTCAAGGTTTGTCCAGAAACTACTTAAAATAGAATTTTGTGCCTCTGTAAAAGCATCTAGGAGTATTTCAGGTTGTTTTGAAGTGTTCGGGGGTCAGAGTTGTCCTAAAAGGTAAGGCTATAGTATGGCAAAAATGGTCATTCTGATCCTTGTCTGATTTTAGCCCAAAATGTTTGAAAATGCATCTACACACACAAATAAACACTCCCAGGAGTATTGTAGGCTGTTTTTAATCATTTTCTGGGGGGTGACCATACAACCAGATTTTGCAAACAAAAAAAACCCCAAAAAAAGCATTTGTAAGCAATAAATTTTGAATGTTTAAAGCACTACAGAGCTGTTGAGAGACCTAATTTTGTTTCTGAGAAATGTCTATAAATGTATATCTAAAAACATGAGGTATATAGACCTTGTGTGGAGTTGTGGGGGCTGTGGGAGAAATGCTGAGCTGAGAGCAGGAACAGGACTTCTACTGAAGACACAGACAACAGAGATGTCTGCTCTGAAACGTCCAGCTGGTCAAACCCTGCAGGAGATACAGTTTATACGGTTACAACTATGGCCTGATGATTCCGATTATAATCATCTGACATCATTACCTGGGATTGCCCTGGCAAACTGCAAGAGTGTCTGTAATCGAGGATACAGCACATCTGATACATCCCCCTCCTCTGAGCCGGGCCAATCGTACACCTGAACACATTTTGTGAGGAGGTCATATATTTTTTAAAACTAGTTAAAACTAAGTTATTTGTAAGGCATCCTACCCTGCTCAGACCGCTGTCCTGGGTTCTGACCAGTCTGTGAGCCTCCAGCATCCTGTCCACTATGTACTTCTGCTCCTGAGTCAAAGCAGGAGACATTACCTGCAACAAGTCCATCAGTATTGAATTATAGAGTTCATAGATCTATTCTATAGCCTATAGTGCTATGTTGCAACATTTCTTTATTAATGGTTGACCTTAGCATTTTCTATTGTACATAATGTTTTGTAAGTCAGTACCTGGTTTGTCTTACTGGTGAAGCTAACCTTCTGTCTCCTCTCAAGATAGTCCTCCTCCTGTCCCCTTCCTCTGCCTCCTTTCCTTAGACGCTTGGACTGACACTGCACCTCCGTCAGCAGGCCTACACAAGAAGACCACCAGACCTGAACATCTTCACAACATTTCTTCTCATATTAAATAGCAGTGATCGAGTTATGTCAAAGAGGTTATATAAAATACTATATGGCCAGTGATCGCAATTCTGTGACTGTAAGCTAAAGCTAATGAGTTCATAAATGTATAGACCTGGTTAATTCCTTCATTTCGTGGTAGGTTTAGGCCTGGTTAAGTCATGGGTTTCAATTGGGTTTACTTCTAGGTTTAATTCACAGTTTTATTCCTGAATTTTGTCCATGTTAATATCTCAGGTTTCCAGAAGGTTTAGCCATAGTTCTAGATTTGGCACTGGTTTAGTCCTGGGTTTACTGGGTCACTTACAGGCTGCATACAGTGCTGCACATAAGTGTAATAGATGTGTGAGTATATATGTATAAAAAAATGGTTTTTATGTAAGATCTGCTTCAAAAAAGTAAATAAAGCAAATTATAATTATTTAAAGTTCATTTTGCAAGATACATTTTTTGACCAATGCTTCCAACTTTAGCAATAACTATTACTTATAGGGACATTAGATCAAACACATAAACATCAAATTAACAAAATATCAGATATAGACTAGCTCCCTTTTTAGTTTGCATGGGGGAGAATGTTTACAGTCATAAGATGGCTACCACGCTGTCCACTCTAGTGTGTTTTCTATAACCTCTGTGGAGCTGTGTGTGGTGACCCTACACTCGGAGAGCATGCCCACAGCTCTGCACTTCCGTAGCCGACAGTCCTGGCACTTCCTCCTCATGTACATGTCCATCTCACAGCCGCCTCCGCTCTTACACTGGTACACTGCCTTTTTAGTCACACTGCGGCGGAAGAACCCTGGATAACAAAGACAGGAATATTGTTTGAAATGTTTGGCTGAATGTATGTTTGTGTGTCTTGTGGTCCCAGTGACTGCAGATGAAAATGAGTTCTGAGAACTGTAATAAGAACTGCACAAGGCATATTTTCTTTGTGATTAAAGCTAATGTACATGGTCCCTGACAACTAAAAACAAAAAAATCTATGATCTCAGATTTAAGCCAGATAAGGTAATAGCCTACAGAAATCGAAAGGTTTTCTATGTCCAGAGATTAGGTATAATTTCCATAAATGTGTAAAAATTATAGTCCTGTCCTGTTCTGTGATGTAAAGTAGCCTACTCTTCATTTTGGCTAGTAGGGTTTGAATTTCTGGAAAACTAGGCTTGAAACTGTGTAGGCTAGTGTAGGTAAATACAGCATACTTGAGAATGTGACAAATGTCTAAAGGGATTCAAAACTGCTGGTGACATCTCTCATGGACAGATAAGACAGTTTGTATTCAGCTTAATGTGTGAATATAGAAGCCCCATCCATGTATGCATCCTGGCTAGCCTTAGTGTAGCCTTAGCGTCTAACTGACGCGGTATAAACATATTTTTAGCTTAATTGCGATCACGTCTGAACTCTGGCAGTTTGCTGAATGTCACTTCCCATTCTTTTCCCTGAGTTCCTGTCACTTAACTCTAAATCTAAATCTAAAAAAAACTACTGTACCTTTACATCCCTCACATGTCAGAGCGTTGTAGTGATATCCCGAAGCCTTGTCTCCACACACCACACACAGCTCATCCTGACTCCTCCTCCCTCCCAAACCCATCCGAGTCCTGCGGCCCAGAGGCAGCCCCGGGGCCCCCAGCTCCTGTGAGCCACCCCCACGGTGAGGCCCTGGGCTGGGGTCATAGGGGGCCTCTGTGTACTGAGGGCTGTAGTGGTATAGAGCGGGACAGGGCAGAGAGGAGGAGGATGATGAAGAGGGAGAGGAGGTGGTGGAGGAGGAAGAGCCGTACACACAGAAACTAGAGCCATACTGCTGTGGGCTGTACGGGAGCAGCTGGAGGTCAGGGTCCTGCAGCGGGTAGCCTACAGGGTCCGCCAGCATGTCTGAAATACAAAAGTGCTTTAATTAACGTCCACTGGTTAGGAAAAAAAAACATATTAGTGTAAGTAAAGGCAGTAAATGCCAGGGATGGCGAACATTCACTATTCCATAGACATGTTGAATATTGCAATACTGATATTATTGCATCATTTACTAGTTAAAATAGCTTCAAAATCACAACAGACCAAACGAGGACTAAAACAAGGCCAAAGCAGGACTAAATTAAGATAACTAAATTATTCAGATTCGACTTTTAACATATTTTTACTCTGACATGATATGTTGTGCAGCCCTTATACCAGGGAAGGCTAGAACAGACTGTTGGCTAAGCTCCACTGGTGTTTATTATAACTAGGCCTGGGCTGTCATCCCCGACAGCAAGGTGTATATCGGCGAAACAGCCCCAATACATCTGCCCCATATACGTCTGCTACAACTGTCACCAACGGGCACCTTAATCAGACATTGTGTGATTTCTAAGGGTTTTAATATTAACGAGCAATTAAGATGCCCCGCCCCCAAACATGACAAAACATGGGAAAGTTCTATTTGACTTTTTTGATTTTTCTGGATGTTTGTGAAGAATGTTTTTGCCAAATTTAGAAAATTCCCTAAAGCTGCATTCTTCTTTCAGTCTATAGGGGGCGCTATAGAGGTAACT
>JAVQKD010049259.1:0-10352 GCA_036025635.1 Philypnodon grandiceps
AGGTGCACCATCGAGAGCCTGCTGACGAGCTGCATCACAGTGTGGTACGGAAACTGCACCGCTCAGAGCCGAAAAGCACTACAGAGGGTGGTGCGAACGGCAGAGGACATCACGGCCAGCAGCCCCCCCCCCATTCAGGACATTTACCACAGCAGGGGTCTGCGTAAGGCACGCAGCATCACTAAGGACCTTACTCATCCAGCACAAGGACTGTTCCGTCTGCTACCCTCTGGTAGACGTTACAGGAGCCGGCCAGCACGCACAAAAAGACTGAGAGACAGTTACTACCCCCAAGCTGTCAGACTACTGAACTCTCGTTAATGCTCCCAATAATACTGAACTCTTATAATACTGCACTAAACCACTTTACGAAATATGTTTACTGCTACTCTTCTGATCCAAAGCATTTCATTGCATTTTCTGACCCTGTGTTGAATGTGCATATGACAAATAAACCGAAACCTTGAAACCTTGAAAACCTTGATGTTTACAGAGTCAAAGCAGTACAAACACTTGCTGATTGTACCATATGTGATAATACATAAAAATACATTTAGGTCTATTCTATATCTGATCTATATCACAGGTGCACACCATCTTCTAATCCTTCTTCTCTTTGTTTGTGGAACAACTGGTCTAAATTCAACCAATTTTCTCTGGACAAACAGCTGAAGACAGATGGAGAGCTTTCATCCAGTCAGCAAATCACATTGTTGGAGATTGATGTTGTGTGGCTCAGTTCACTACAGCTCTGTCCCTCTCAGATCATTACGAGCTGGTCAACTGATGGAGTAAATTGTCGGTCCTATGAGGGCTGCGGCTCCCCGGTCCAAAGCTTTCTCCTAATCATCACATTGTTAGGACACAAAGAGGAATATCGATGGACTAAAGTGCACACTCTCTGATGTTTCTATCACTATCAAAGGTTCAGTGAAAGAAAAGAAGGCCTGACATAGTGGGATTGAACTACTATCTTGAGTAGTAAAGACTAGCATGATGGTATATACACTCACTGGCCACTTTATTAGGTAGACTCTGTACCTACTAGAGTTCATGTGCGCTCTTCTGCTGTGATAGCCCTTTGTTTTGAGGGTTTGCTTTTTTTTTTTTTTTGCTGTAACAAGTGTTAATTTGAGTTATTTTCTATCATCTCAAGCTAACACGTTTTGAAAACTTTGTTAAATTTGCTCAGTTAAAACCGGTTCACAAATGCCTGCACAATCAGGCCCCTCAGGTTTGTCGTCTCAGAGCTGTGGGCTCAGTCACAAAAGGAGCTCACTGCAGAACTGTGAAGTACTGAGACAAAAAAAAACATTTCAGACGATCCGCTTTCACTGAACAAGGCTCCAAAACATGAAATACTTTACCTGCAGAACTAAAGGGAGGGTCAAACTGGGTCCTACATAAACATAAACATAAACAAACATAAACATAAAGACTTTTTATTGAGAGGTCAGAACATTAATGATCTAACTGAACTGAGGTTTTATTGTAGTAGGTATGGGCATTGAGGTTAAACCCTGGATAAACTGTTGTAGTGTGTGACATGATTCATGAAACATACCCTATGAGATAAATATAAATATAGATAGACATTCTCTTATCTACTGTGGGGCAGTTCTGTGCCTTGTTGATGCAAAAGATCAGGAACTAGTTTGAGAGCATTGCTCACTGGCCGCTTTATTAGGTAGACTAATAAATGAATAAATAAATCACTTTTGTTTGAATTTAGCTTTTGATAAATGTTGTTTTGTATTGTTTTGCTGTCATGATTGGAAAAATGTGGCTTCTTGTAAAGAAATGATCACCTCAAACTAGTAAGTCCCTTCTTTTCTTCATCAAGGCATTTTCTCCCAAAGAACTGCCGGTCACTAGATTGTTTTATTAGTTTTTTTTCCCGACCATTCTTTTTTAATTCAATGCAATGGAAACCCAATAGATAAGTAATTTCTGAATCGCTAAAATGTACACAAAAATTCTCGTAAGTGGCATTTCTGTGTGTGAAAATGCCTTCTTGATGCGATGCCAGAGGTCAGAGTCTGGGTTGAGATAATAGAAATGTTGCTATAGCAGCAGAAGACCACTCTAGATGTCAGTAGTTTAACATAAATGAATTAAAACCACCTTTCAGCAGGAAGTAGAACTGACGTAAATGAGTGAATCCCATGCATTCCTCTGGCTCTCTGGTGTAAATCCCTCTTGTTTGGTGGTGTTTTTGGTGACAGCTCGTCGATGATCCCCGATGCCTCCTCCGTTAGCTGCGGGCATTTATGATCCTCTCGTCTTCCGCTTCGCTGCTCGGGTCAAAAAACTTACACTGTCAGCTGTGCTTTGGCTCAGTTCCTCTGCACAATATATGACTTAAGAGCCTGGGGAGAGGTTTCAACAGCGTAATGTAATACTGCTGGAGACGAGGGCAATAGAGATGCAATTTGATATAAAATGATTATATAACTCAGAATAGTCATCCATTTCTGGACATGTATTAGATTTATACATCACTTTTTAAGGTACCCCAATAGAGTCACACAGTCGAGTGGTGGTGCACTTCCTTTGTAGCCACAGTTGCCCTGTGGCAGACGCCAGAGATGTGGCAGCCATATCATGCCTCTCCAACAAGTACCAAACACTCACTTTACATGTATACAAATATAGTGGGTGAAGTTAGGGGTGGGCGATATAGTAAACACTCACAAGTGTATTAAACCAAGATCATGATTTCAATTTGATCACGATTTAAGTTAACTTTGTATTTTTTGTCTTTTGTCTTATTTTCCTCGATTATATTATCGCCATATCGCCCACCCCTAGGTGAAGTGCCTTGCTCAAGAACACAACAGTATTGGAGTGGGTATCAAACCACCAACCAGATAAGTGGATGACTTGTCTTTGTCCTATGATGCATGAATATAGATGTGTCCTTTTTAATAGTGTTTCTGTATGTGAGATAGGAGTGCCTGTTTGACTCACACATACATAACTAGAAGAATTATATTACAATTTGTTGCTTATATTACTACAGCCATAGTTATTCAATCCTGTGTTGGTTCAAATCCTCATTCCTCTGGAGAACTGTTGTGTCTTGCCCAAGGGCTCGCTTTGCCTCCATTATAACTGAAGTGAAATTTCTTAACATTACCATTTCCCGGACGAGCCCCCAAAATGGTGAATAAACCACTTATTCTGTGTCAATTCCCATCTCAGCAACTATGTGACATCCTGGACAATAACCAGTTTGTTGCAGGACTGACACAGAGACACAATGACAAACAACCATTCACTCTCACATTTGTTCACTAGAGGAAATTAGATTCACCATTTCTCCTAACACATTCTTGGACAACAGTGGACAGTGATATACTGTATAGCAGTATAACCCTGGTTCTCAAACTGTGGTATGGGACCATTAGTTGTACAAAGACTATTTTTACAAAGACTTGATTTAGGTTTACTTAATCATGGTTTAGACCTGAATCACTCATAATCTTGCGCTGGCTCAGTCCTGGTTTACTTCTGGGTTTGTCCTGGTTAATCCAAGTATTTTAGTTGGTGTAAAAAGTTCGAGAAATACTGTTGTATAGTAACCGTAGGAGCCCTATCTATCAACCCATGACATTTAGACCTTTGTAGTTGTCATTTTCACTAAAATAAACATCAACTCGACATCCGGGCTCAGCAGTTTGTAGATGGAAGATGCACCATTGTTCTGTTTTCCCACTCATTTATTCAGCTTTTGTTTTATACATGAGGAGGATTCAATGTCAGCTTGAACACTGCTTTTACAATTTTCTTTTCTGCCATGGTATTGTTTCACATTTGCAAAATAGCAAAAACCTAGTAATTTACTCCCAACAATCTCATGCAATAAGGCTTATAGGGAGGTCAACAGATGGAGAGGAACAGCTGTTGGAGGTTAGACTGTCCACAAGGCCATGGCATAGTGAGAATGGCACTGTCATTGCTCATTTGAGTATGAGTGCTGGGAATAATCAATAGTATGCATTGGGGAAAAAGTCTACTGCAATGTGCAATGTCTGATCATTATTTTACAGAATGTGATTGGCTGATATAAAACAAATATGGACGCAGAACACTCCTCCATCACCATCACCCTGGCAGAACCAGCTCACTTGCCTATATCACCGCGACAGCAGTAGCCGTCTCACTCTCCTATGGCCCAAAACCACCTCAAAGCAGAAGCATCTCATTCCTTGCCCCCTTATCACCACCTGAGCAGCCAAACACTATTCTCTATGACCTCCTAAGCAGCAGAACTATCTCACTCTCCTCCATCACCACATCAGCAGCAGAATTATCTCACTCTCATCTATCACTACTCCAGCAGCAAAACAGCCACTCTTCTCAATCACCAACTTAGTAGCACCATTACACCCCAAACACACACAAAACCTCAGCCACAGAACCATCTCACTCCTCCGCCCTATCACCACATCAACAGCGGAACACTCTTGAATCTCCTCTGCCTCATCACTACCTTTACCTTATCCACACCTCAGCAGCAGAATGATCTCACATGCCTCCATCACAATGCTGCAATAAAGTCTCCCATTTAATTCTATCACCACTTCAGTATCAGAACCATCTTACTCTCATTTTCAGAAAAACCATCACCACCACAAGTAACCATTATTCTGACAATTAATATTTTGCCTTGCTAAACTTACATCCCAAGAAATGTCATCTTCAAACGATACACAGTCCCCATATTTCTTCATTTCGAGACAGAACAGACGCTGTTTCCCTGTGGGACACAATTAGCCGTATCCCGATCCTCTTGTTTCATCTCAAAAGAATCTCTTAATCTCAGTGCTGCTTCTATCCTGATGCACTGTCAATTTTACATTCTGAGCAGCCTTCCTGTGAATTTCCTTACCACTAAAGTGCGTATTTTGACTGACTTTAGTCGTTTTTGAAGGTCAGCGGCAGGTTGAGACAAAAAGAATATCTCACTTAACTTAACACCCAATGTTCCGCTGCCTTTTCTTCCCAAGTCAAAACCCATTGGGAGATTTAACATAGGGCCAGGGCTTAATTGACAGCTAAAACAAAGACTGCGCCATAAGAACCTCAGCTTTTGTTGTAGATATATAAGCGGGTGCTGTTAAGAGAAGAGATTTCAAAGGCAGACATTTTGGAAAAAGTCCAAAAAGGAGGATCTGAAGTCTCGTCAGGAGAGCTCAAGATCTGTGACTCACTGTGTATCTAAGTGTGCAGTTATTTTTATATATGCAATTTGTTTTGAGGTAGCTAGAAGAAATCATCCACATTTCACAACAGGGGTAATCATGGAACAATGTAGAAACTGTCAGAAAGACTTGTTTTTTGTCAATAAAAATGGCATACGATATCATTCGGATGTTTAGCTTCTTCCACTTATTATATCGGCAAAACAACCGCATCCGCAGATCCCTCAAAAACGAATTGCCGGATCAGTTTTGCACACAGGTACATATCATAAAGACGCCGAACTGGATTGATTTTGGTATTTCTATGATGAATATTAAATAAGTAGTTCATTAATAAATTACCAAAATGTGAGCGCAATAACTCAAAAAGTGTGAAAGAGTGAATATTGTCTGTCTCTTTAATGTAATGCAATCTTGCAGTATGAACAAACTTTTCTCGTTGATGCCTGGCTGTGCTTTACTGATGGATAGGAAGATTAACTTATTAATGCATTGTTTATTATGCAATAGGAACCATTTGTTGACACAGGAGGTGCCACTTCAACCACTGAATCTGACATCAACAGTATCTTATCAGGTCACTCATGATCACATAATCCATCTCAGAACACATCACTACTAGTCTGCCATTCTTCTCCTGGTGTAAATTTAGGTGACCCATCTGGTTTTGAGCAGAAATGGGTCTCCATTTTGGTTAACTCCTGAGCCTACAGTGCTCTGATCCGAATCTGCGATGTGTAAGATTGCCAATGGTCTGTGGCGCTGCTTGCCAACCCAGCATAAACCATAGAGGTGGCGTGAAATGGTGCAAGTGATGCCACGCTAGGGAAAGCACCAGGGAGCTCAGGAGAACCAGATAAAGCCGGTGAAAAGGCTTTGTGTCAAGCTCTATTAATCCACGCCTGTGCTTAAGAGCTGCTGGTAAATCATGTGTGAGAGTGTGCAGTGTGTGCTTACTGCTGATACTGCACCTCATTCCAAAGACTCCAAAGCCAGCTCATTATTCTGACAGTTTCCTAACATGTGGCCTAGCTCGATTTATAGCCACAGAAATCTTCAAACATAAACACAGTCACCAGTTTTTTATGCCCCATCACCACTTCAACAGAACCATTTGACTAAAATGAAAATCACCTCAGCAGGAGAACCATCTCACTTTCCAACACCCTAATGCCACCTCATTCACAGAACAATCTCACCTTCCTCCATCCCCACCTAAGAAGTAGAACAACCACACTCCTTCACCCATCACCTCGTCAGCAAAGAAACCATCTCACTCTTATCGATCACCTCCTCAGCAGCAGAACTCACTCTCTTCCAACTCATCACCACATCAGCAGTAGAACACTCTCACTCTTCTCCAGCCCAGCACCACATGAGCAGTAAAACCCATCTAATTTTCATCCATCACCAACTCAGCAGCAGAACCATCTCACTCTCCTGTTGCATCTCCACCTCAGCAGTTAATCCCACTCTCCCCCACCTCATGTCCACCTGACCCACTCCTCTCCTCCTCATCATTTTCTCGGCAGCAGAACCACCTCAGTCTTCACCACCAAAAACAAGAAAAAAAAACACTTCTCAGTCTCCCACATTTTAGCGAGTTCCCATATCTGTCGAAAGCTAGCCATGCTTTGAATGTAATGTTCAATTAGCGTGTCATCAGAGTGTAAACAGGGCTAATGAAGTAGCTGCTCCTCCACTTTGATGTTGACAGGTGTAAACCGGTTGGTCTCTTTGTACGCAGTAGTGACATGCAAATCAATGCACTCATACTGTAGTATCAACAAATTAGCTAACAGGAGTGCATGTCAGTGAGGCCTGTAATGTGTTGATGCTGTCTCTAATAGATTTTTGCCCTCCGCCTGCTTGAAGAACTTACATATCAGTCAAACATGCAAACTGTGCATAAACTAAATTCAGTTCAGTACAGAAACTTGCTAGGGCTTTTCTAGGCCGTAAAATGTTTTTACGGTTTAACTATTCATTTACTTATTTGTTATACACTGGTGGTATCTCAGTAGCCACAGTTGCCCTGGGGCAGACTGACAGAAACGTGGCAGCCATACCGTGCGTACACCACTAATAAAATCAAACAAACCCATTTTCAATTTATTTTATGTTGGACATGCACAAACGACAAGTAAAACCACATGGAAGAACTAGAGTTAAGAACTCCAGTTAACAAACCTGACACCGTATTGAGCGTTGAATACTTTTGCTGTGTGCATCAAAGACTGTGACTCTGCAGCCTTCTATATACACACAACTGGACTAGAGCACCACATTAGAGCCTGTTGAGTGCAGAGCAATGAGCCAACACAAGAATGGCTCAGGTAAGGTAAGGTATACTTTATTGAACCTGTTGGGAAATTTGTCTTCTGCATTTGAGCTATCCTTCAGTGCCGCTGGGGCAATCGGTCAGAAGCAGTGCTTGACCGAAGCGCAGCACCGGGCACACTTCTCCAGGCCTTGAGCCATGGAGCTTGAGCGCCAAGCCAACACCCGACAACCATCTGCGTACACAGAAGGACGGCTCTGCTCTACTATTGAGTGTGCCATTGTAAATTCAGTAAATGAGTCTGCACAGACTATATAATAGCCCCCTTCGTTTTGATCTTTGTTTTTCCTCATTCGTCATTTCCAGTCCACTTCTCATGCTCTGATTCGCTGATGACCAATGTCACAGCCCCTTCCTCTACCCTGCAGGGGCGGTTCCTCCTGCAGGCAGAGGCGGGCCAAAGAGCGCTCCCTTGAGGCTCACACCCGCTGCCGATTCTACATGTGGACTCGGCAGCAAGCTAGAGGCGACATGGGCCGATAGTCCTCAATCACGTCCGTGGGATATGGCACACCAAAGTGACTGACGAAGGCAGCAGTGCCAAGCTGTCTGACAACTGAGTATGGGCTAACTGGGAACTAGCTAACAAAACAGCACTGGAATTTTGTGGACAACACTTTATTTATTCCTTTATACACAACACAAGTTGCTAAATGTGTTCAGTAGCATATGACCTAGTAGCTGAATTAGGAACAATGCCTAATCCTTCTTACTACATAGTGAGTCTTAAACATTTTGCAGAGAAGCAGACCAGAATCCATTGACACTTGTCCTTCAACCTAGAATCCATAAATGGAAACTAAATTAATGCATTTATAGAAATCAATACTCAATTCTTGGTGCCTTGCCCTGTTGTCCACAACAAATCTATGAATAGTAATGTGCAAGAATTATGAGCTGACTAGTTTTATTACAATGCTTCTGTGTGCTTTGTGAAAAAAAGATCAGTCTGTCAGTAGAAATCAACAACAGGCCTGACAGCGTGTGGACTTCAGCGCTGGAACTCGAAAAGATGAAAATTAATAGTTTTACTCGCTATGGGTCACCTTTATGATAATGTATGTCAATGTGATTTAGTCATAAAGACATACATAAAACTGGCTGCAAAATGGTTGAAAATGCAGTGAAAGGTGATATGAGTAATATTTGGCTTCAGGATAGGATTGTAATAACGGTGAGTCATTTTTGTGTTGGCTGAAAATTCTTAGCAAAGAAGAGAAGCCTTATCTACATCTACAGCTCCCAGAAGGCATCAGTTGAGGTCCTATTGAGTCAGGGGTTCTCAGACTTTGCAACCACCAAGCACCCATAAATACATTTTAATATTAATACATATAAATCAATATTCAGATCAGGTTGAAATCAAGACTAAACCATGTCTATATCCATGTCTAGTTAGGGACCGCAGTGGCGCATTGGGTAGGTCCTGCCACCAGAGGTTAGCCAGGTCAAGTCCCCATCTGAGTGTTGTGTCCCTGGGCAAGACACTTAACCCACATTGCTTATGAATGAATGTGGTTGTATGATTGGTGTCTGGTGGTGGTCGGACGGGCTGTAAGCACAAAATGGCAGCCATGCTTCTGTCAGACTGCCCCATAGCTTACCACCACCAGTGTATGGAGAGAAAGTCTCTGTATAAGTACTATGCATTACTTAATCAGGGTACAATCACATTAACACAAGGCCTGGTGGATGAGCTAGTGTCTTGCCCAAGGACACAACAGCATCAGATCACCAACCTTCTGGTATAATTTTTTATTTATTTATTTTTTTATGTTGTTTTATGTTGTTCAAGACTGTCAGCACTTATATACTGAATGTAGTTTATTAGAAAATTGGTTATCATGTTCTGAATGCTGCAATTTAACAGACGAAAGCTCTGGAAATTGACAGAATAGAATGAACGGCATAGAAGACAAGAATTTAAATGTGTAAAATGCAATTTGGTGTACATGTGTAGCGTGTCTTCCAGCTTCATATATTCAACTTATTGACAACCAGAAATTATGTTAATTATGTTTATATGTATAGAGACATTTGGGTCCAGGTTCATACTATCACAATGGAACACAGAATGGACTCACAGGTACGTCTGTCAAATTTAATCAGGCAGAGGTATCCAAAAAAAAAAAATGTCAGGCAATCTCAAGGTCAAAAAGACAAACAATGGTTAAAAATGCTATAACCCACAAAAGGTTAGAATATGGGCCGGAACGCTGACACTGGGGAACAAGACGATCTGGCAGAGAACAATGGGAATGAGCCGAGTATATACACACAAGGAGGGGACGACAACAGGTGAGACACATGAGGGCGGGGCAGGCAATCACACAGGTGGGAAGGTAGACAAAGACCAGGAAGTAAAGTGACCTGAAACAAGATAAAAGGTGAGTAACAAAATGGAAAATGAAATGGTATGAGCTACTACATACTCAGTGGTTACATTTTTCAATTACATGTAACATTTTTCGAGCATGATTGAAGCTACTCGAGTTCCTGACTGGGAATTCCGCTCAGAATTTCCGACCTCCTGTGACAACTCGAATGCAGCATTACTCTCAGGGATAGGTTGATGTGACAGATAATTATAATTTTCCTGGCGTTTGCAAATGATTATTTTTTTCCATTATTATTGAGAAGACATATACCATATAAAAAAACGAACAATGGTTAGCGTTAATGGGAATTTAGCTCAGTTTAGCATTTAGCTCATGGTATAATTAACCATTTAACCATTTAGCTTATGCTATCATTTACCTTGCATGTTACCATTTCGTCCCCTTAGAATTATTATTATTTATTTA
>JAVQKD010049352.1:0-12394 GCA_036025635.1 Philypnodon grandiceps
GGGACAGGGACAGGGACGGGGATGGGACCATATGACCACTACATGGACACAAAAGTGATGCAAAACTAACTAATTAATATGGTCAGTGGGTCTCGAGCAGAGCAGCAAACGTGCTTCAAGATCAACTCTTATTGGTCCGATATATTTTACAGTCTTCTTCTATGATGTAAAGCAGGTCGGCTAGTTCTAGAGGTCAGAGGAGGGACTAAAGTAAAACTGCACTGCAATTGGTCAAAGTGGTATCCCACACCCTCTGATTTGATGTTGCTCCGGTATATTTTTCCCAGTCCTGGGTGACTGTTGTCTTTGGTGATTTTTTTAGCTCTGTTGAGACATATGGAGTTAGCAGTTTTTCCGGAGAGTGCAGGGGGCAGGAATATTTTTTTCTGATGATTAGAGGACTTTCTCCAGGCTTTTCGTGTCTGCAGCAGAGCATCCAGAAATCAGACATTAGCCATCAGGCAGTATCCTAAAAAAACATCACAAAACAAGCTCAGATATCAGCAGAAGATTTCAAAACTTACAGACCACGTTTTTAACTGCAACCCTATTTGTTTATCCAGGCTTGGGACTGACAAAAAGTGTGGCTGGAGTTTTCAGTTCCACATGAGATAATCAAACGTACAAAAGTGAATGTGCTGAAATCCAATCCAGACATGTCTGTCAAAGCGTCAGTAGCTCTGGATCGTCTGTGGTCTTCCTGGAGTCTGAAGCTGTGTCTGGGTGTGACTGGTGTGTAAAGTGATTAGTGAATTACTGGAATAAACAATACGAGTCATGGTTAAACTGCTCATTGTGTTCTGTACAGCCCTGGTCGACGCAACCTTCACCATCACCACACCTAGCACCATCACCTCCTCCTACAGCTCCATCACCCCCCCACGCCCAGTGACTTACGAGAATCATGGGAGTGAGACATGACTAAACATCACTCAGACCAAGCACCTGTTTATACATGATTTCATCTGTGCCAAATTTAACCAAACCCTCCCCAGATCTAACTGTGCATGTTTCATTACTTTCCTGAAACTCTTCAAAACCATATGCAATTAGTCCAGGCCTCTCTGTGGAGAAGATCCTGGCTCAGATCTGGAGAAGGGTCTAGGTCCTGGCCAAGATCCTGGCTCAGATCTGGAGAAGGGTCTAAGTCCTGACCAAGATCCTGGTTAAGATCTGGAGAAGGGTCTAGGTCCTGACCAAGATCAAAGCCCTTAGTCCCTAAATATTCCACAGATGAGTGTTGTTTATAAAACTCCTGATCATAGAGGTAGATAGAGAAGATAAGGAGATGCTGAGTCAGCTTCTGGACAAGGACCATCAGAGCACTTACCTTCAATATAACACCGCTAAACACACTATACACTACAGACAGGAGAGAATGGGCGAGAGAACACTTACAACAGAGAGAGAGCGATACTAGGATTATGATTACTGCACCTATACTTTCAATACATTCAGTAAGTGCTGGATTTTTCTTTCTAAATGTCCAAGAGCCAATCCTAAAAGCCTTCCCAAGTATTTTTATAACGTACAAATTGAACATGTTGTCAAAAATCAGTTGGAGCCATTTTAGGGGTTTTCTGGCAACATAGGGAATTCAGATCAATCAACTTCAATACACTTAATAATAATAAACTTCAATACAGTATAAAACACTATGCCAGGGGTTGCAAACTCAAATCCACTGAAACTGTATTTTCCTGTCACCGGCGCCACATAAAGGTTCAGGGAACTTTAACCAAGTAAAGGATAGGTAAGAAACCAGACAGCATCTGGAGGCGAGCCCCCTGGTTTAACATCCCCACACATACAGTATACTTTCTTTATGTCAAGGGCTGACAATCAAAGTATAAAGACATTTAACTAACTTAAAAAATATATATGGTTCTAAAGCTACATTATTCCTACATCCTGAGGCCAGAGGACCTTTGTACCAACTGTATACCCAATGTTATCGCTCTAAGATATATTTTTCATTTGGGGAAAAAGTCACTTTTTTCATCAACCATCCATTTTTTAAAACATATTTGTATGGCAGTTATGCACTTACCAATTATAAAAAGGCTATAATCTAGACAACTTCTTTGACTGCAAGTAGCTCTCAGGTTGTATCACCACTCAAGTGTTTGAAGACTTAGAAGGTTAGCCCCAGCTGCTGTTGGCCTGAGGAGGGTGTAGCCGTAATGAAGAAGTTCATGTATTGTATTATCTGTGTATTTTCAGGACCCTGACAGTGACAGTACAGCACTGTGTGTAAAGAACAGGTCTGCCTTTGAGCATCAGCATCACCATCTACTGCACTGTCTGGAGAAGACTACTGTAAGTACTCACAAATACTACAGATGTACAAACAGCTACTTCTAAACACCATCTACTGCACTGCCTCGAAAATACTATTGTGAGTACTAGCAAAAGTACTACAAGTGTACAACACACTATTGCACTACAGTATAAACAATTACCTGTTTTAAAACCAATAACCCTGAATTTGAATCTGCAACCGTTTGCACAAAGGACAGATGCTGCACCTAGTGAGCTATTGGCCGATCGTGATGCATTTAAATGATTCTTAAGTCTGGGCAATTCAAACTGAAGGATTTAGACGTTAATTACATATAAAGCAAAACATTATCTATTACACACTGGCATCCAAAATCTGTTTACACTGAAATGGGACAGTACTACATTAGATTTTAAACATGCATTTGCCAGAACCTCACTGAAATGAATGTGTATTTCTGTTGCTGGTAGAAGACAGTTGATTGATGATTGAAATGATCAGGAAATGTATCTTTAAACTATTTTACAATTAAAGTATAATCTAAAATGACTGGAAAAAACAACTAGAGTAAATTGAACTTAGTTTGTTTAAAATGCTCAGTGCATGATGTGGCATGTTTATTTGATTATTATGAAATGAGAAGGAGGTAGGGTTATTGAGAGCTGTTCTTCACCCGATTCCTGTTCTTGAAGGTGTCTGTGTATTGAATTATTCATAGACAAAAGATATTGATTCTTGATCTCATTCTCATCAAAAACAAATAAAATGAATGAAAATATATATATATAATAACACTTCACCTTCATGTATCTTATGTATCTTTTCTGTCATACAGAATCACGAGTTTACTGACGAGTTCACCTACAGTGAGCTGTGTATGACTGAGTCCGCCTTCCGCACCAGCCGAAGCACCTCCCTGTCCAGTCAGCAGGGGGTGCACAACAATAACTCCACCGGCTGCTGTCCGCGCAGGGCCAGAAGAAGAGCTGCCATGCGTTTGGCTAACTCTACAGTGTCAGTTAGCCGCGGCAGCATTCAAGAGCTGGACACGCTGAAGACCACTACTATTCTGCCGCAAACGTAAGAATTATACTGATACAGAGATATAACTGAATATTCAATCATAAATGTATGAATTTATATCACCATACCACTGCAAACGTAAGAATCGCAGAAATGGCGGCCTCAATAAGGCGGAAATGGCGGCCTCCATGACGCTGAAGCAAAAAAAGCTTTTCTGGCCCCATGCGCCATTGAGCAAAATATATTGAAATCAACGGCGGCCATCTTGCTACTCACTATCCTTTAATAATACATCCATGTTTAGGAGGAGTTAGTTATAAAAAGTCAATAGTTACACACATTTACAAAGATCACTATATTACACACTTACTTACTCCTGAATGTAACTCAAGCTGTGTTTGAGTTACCTCAGAAGTTGTCAAAGCAGATGTGTATCTTACATCACACCTGTTTCAGTATTCCATATGTAAGCATAAGTAGCCATTGATAGAATAACTACTAATAAATATTGCCACACTAGTCATATCCTTTTTTCATTTATGAATTGTTTGGTCAAATAATTTGATATAGACTTCTGTACATTGCAAGTTTTAACAGATGCATGCACACACACATACAAATAGACAAATGTTATGTACACATGACACTTTTTACCAGTGTCCATATGCATAGAAAAGAAAATCTAAATAGTAGTTATTATGATGAGCATTGGATTGGATGTACGTTGAATTAGTTGACTGACAGCAGTTGTCTTCTGTGTAGGACAAAAAATATAAGTCAACTAAAATTGTGATTAGTGACATGGAATAGTCACCTGGGCTAAGGAGTCTGCATGTCAACTTGTGTTAATGTGGGTTTTCTCTGGGTGCTCTGGCTTCCTCCCCCAGCTCAAAGACAAGTATGTGTTAGGAAAATTGATCACTCTCTGAATGAATGTGAGAGTGAATGGTTGTCTGTCTGTGTATGTCTCTGTGTCCTGCGACTAACTGGCCATTGTCTAGGGCAGGGCTAGTCAACTTCATTTACAGAGGGGGCAAATGAGAAGATGACTTGATTGATGAATGATTTGTGAGGGCCGGACGGACGGTTGACACATTAATCATTACTAACTAAATGTTGTTAAAAATACTGAGGTACATCACACATAAGAATTAGTAACACACATTCTTCACACATCCCTACACATTTATTTTCTCTTATATTAAAACTATTTCAACACAATTAAAAGCTTCTATAAGTGCAAAACTGCAAAAAGCTCCATTTGGGCTGATGATAACATTAAAAATATATCTAGAAATATACCCATCCTCTAAAACAGTCAACACTTGAAGTAATAGCTCATTTGTAACAATATAAATTCATTATTAAGCTGCTATGAATGCAAAACTACATATGCAAAAATTTGGACAAACTTCTGTCAAATCTGATCAAATTTAAGTCGGGCCAATTTTGCCCCCGGGCCACCTGTTGAATAGGCCTGGTCTAGGGTGTACCCCAAATAAGGCCCATAGTTATAGGGATAGGCTAAATCAATCTTGGCTAAATAAAACTGTGTGCACCATATTGCCTACCTATACAGATAAAACAAGTGACTGTCTTCTAGCTTAAACTGTACGCCTCTTCTGTTCCATCTCATTATATAACACCATTGAGTGCAATCAAATTGAGAGCTGTATGCATGACATCACATGGACTTAGTTGCCTGCTCTCTGATAAACAACACATCAACGTGAAGGCCTGAAGACTCGCCACAAACAGACATCTGGTAAAGCTCACATTCACCGGAGTGTGTGTACAGGACTATGACATAAGAGGGGAAAAACAACAACCATCACACACTTTCAAAACTAGAATCTCCCTACAAGAATCATTTCATTCAGAAAGACAAAATACTAGTTATAACATTTATTGAGTGTGAATAGATGCTGTCAATAGAAGGATAGTTGACTGATGGATTGATTGTTGCTGAAGAAGAGAACACATGCATGACTCAAACGGACTTCCATGACATGACAGAACACATTTCTGTTGAGGTCATTGTTCAGTATTACAATTACCAATGTTATGAATTGACTTTTTTTTGATAGTCAAACAAACTGTTCTAGGGACTATGCAGGCTTTAGGTTGGCCAAAAACAACAAGCCTTTTAGCAAAGCTTACTAGCAACATGGGAATGCTAAAAATGTCATTTGTGCTGCTATAGTTTTACAAAAACATTAAAAACCACGCAATGATAATTGATTCAATTACTAATTTAGCAGTTTCTTGTTTGGCTACACCATATCAGTCGGAGTCCCTGCTCTTTTCAGACGTTTTCTATGGGAGCAGTCGCAGATCGAGAACTAGCACAGCACTTTTACCTGGTTGTGGCCCTTTTCAGCTCAATTTTGACTATGTGGCCCTCAGTGAAAAAAAGGTTAGGACACCCCTGCTTAAGACGTATATTTTTGTCTTGGTAGATCTAAGCTGATGAGGTAAAGGAAATGCCCATGTTTTGACACACTAATCTCTGAGCTGATCCAGTCCTTCTCTAGGGTTACGTGATCTAATGAAGAGCACAACGCCGCTCTGTCGATGCAGGTGGAAACACTTTGATTACCAATCTGTGTGTTTATATACCTGCAGACATCCAGGTGAGGCCTGCTGTAGGCCACAGTGAACCCCTTCCATCTTCTCCCTACTTAGGTTGCTCTTCTATTAAATCATACGGTCAAGACTACCTCAGAAGGACCTATCAATCACGCCTAGTGCCTGTAACTCAATGAGGGGTCAGAGCAAAACCTGGTGCCTTG
This sequence comes from Philypnodon grandiceps, assembly GCA_036025635.1. Lineage (NCBI taxonomy): Eukaryota > Metazoa > Chordata > Actinopteri > Gobiiformes > Eleotridae > Philypnodon > Philypnodon grandiceps. Next base: position 6,097 of record JAVQKD010049352.1, read on the forward strand.
TTGGGTGTGAACCTACGGCCTCTGGGTCCATGTAAGTCAATTCAGTGTTGTAATTGAGCTTCCTTGTATTTGATACTCTGTCAATCTAATTTAAACCTAAATGATTGTATTGTAACCTACGCTTGTTATTTGGGAAAACAGAGCACCATGTGTACAGGGCCTAAGAAAAGCAGAGAAGTGGAAGCCGGCCTCTCGGCGGGGGACCCTTTCAAGCTGGATTCGTGTTACTGTGGTAATAAGCAGGCTGGTGCAGGACAGTGTTAGGGTGGAGGGGGCACTCCTGTGGTGGGGAGCAACAGGGCACAGGGAATGATGAGCGCACTCATTCATCATAGTTCTTGTTGACAGCGATGGCATCTTGAGGCATAACCAGTCTGTATTTGAGAGGACCGTTACTGGAAAATATACATTTAATGAAGTCGTGAAGTTCTTATTGGAGAAGTTAGCCATCTAGGCCTATGTGGAACAGTTGATGATTAGCATGAGAGCAACCATGTGCTAAAATTCTGTGTTGGGTCATTGCTGGGGTGACAGGTCAGTTTTGAAGTTGAATTGAAAACACCTGTGATGTGAGGCAAGTAAGACTAAGGTGCTACAAACAACAATGGACTGTTAAGGCCACATGGCTGTTTGGTCAAATCCCTCCTAGAACACTGACAACGACCAATGGGGAAAGCATTTTTTTCAAGTCACTTAGAGCTCTATGTGTGCATTTCAACTTTTTCAGCTTGAGAATTACCTATACAGGAACTAGAACCAGTGGTAGAAGCATTTTAATGTTGTGAAAATACAGTGTGCTTGAAAAATACTGTCTTTTTTAAAGAGTAAATATAGTTAACCCTCCTGTAGCGTTGTAGTGGCCTCGAGACCATTTTTTTCTCAGTCTTGTCTCGTTCACAGTTTCACCAGGTCTCGGACACAGTTTGACTCTGTCTCGTCTTGGTCTTGTTTCAGACTAGGACACAGTTTGTCTCGGTCTCGGTCTCGGTCTCGGTCTCGGTCTCGGTCTCGGTCTCGGTCTCGGTCTCGGTCTCGGTCTCGGTCTCGGTCTCGGTCTCGGTCTCGAACATCAATTTACTTGGTCTTGTCACAGTCTTGGACATAGTGGTCCCGAAAGTTTTATTTTTTTAATTATATTGTTTATAGCATAAAACACTAGTTAAAATGAAAGCATTATATTTTGTGCCATGATGTCTTATTTTGCTTTAATCTGTGTTTTTGAACTTGTCTGGTCTCGATTTGCCTTGGTCTTGACTCAATTACGGACCCTAAAAATCTGGTCTCGATCTCGGTTTAGCCTGATTTCGGACAGATCTCGGCCCACTGTAGTCTCGCACTGGTCTGGTCTTGACTACAACACTAGCCTCCTGTGTGGCATATGTGTGACCACCCGCTGTCTCCTGGTGTCAGATTCTGGGGCCGTGTCGTCATGTTGAGTGTCAGGACGTCTATCCGGATGTCAGCCGTGCTACTGCCACAACGTGTAGAAGCAAATAGCCATGTACCCGGGCCAGAGCTGCTATAATAAACTAATCACTTTGTGTCAACACGGGCTGGTGTACACTTTCCACATGCCTCAAACACTGTCACGGCCCGGGCTCTGGTGTGGTGAAAAATCAGCATTAATAAACTCCCCTCGCCCGACATGATTGGCATGTGCAGAAACAAATTCATTATTTTGTCTAAATAATCCAGCCCCTGTGTTGTAATTGCGCGGCTTATTTTTCTTTGCCAAACCTCTCTTGATTTTTGAGGTTGTACCAGAGAGTGTGGTGAAGCTCTGCCATTAGAGACTAAAAGACACTGGGGTTTAAAAGGATGTCCGGATCTTCATGGGAGATGTTTTCCACAAGGCCAGAGCTAACAGTTTCAGCACCACAGGTGAATGGGGAAAAAATCTACTTCAATCACTGTCAATTTGAAACTTTCCCTGAAGATTACTGACATAAATGTAAGGGAAAAAAGGTATTGTAAGTTTTCTGTCATTTCATGTTTTCATATGAAAATTATGCATTTTGTGAAAAAATGACATCACATACTTTCCCAGGAAAAAGTTCTCAATGATGGATAGAGCCAGATTTAAAATTGTTGGTTTATTTTGTAGACATAATAGATTGATCTTATTTAGTTTTTGAGTTATGTAAATATTACTAAAAAACTGAAAAACATAAAAATTTTCCCCTGAAATTAAGGTGTATATCAGCGAAACGGCCCCATACGTCTGCTACAGCTATCACCAACTGGCACTTTAATCAGACATTGTGTGATTTCTAAGGGTTTTTATATTGTTAAGGAGCAATTAAGATGCCCCGCCCCAAACCATGACAAACATGGGAAGGGTCTATTTGACGTTTGTGAAATTTTGCCAAATTTTGTAAATTCCCCTAAAACTACATTCTTCTTTCTTGCCTATAGGGGGCACTATAGTGGTAACTGCCATCATATTAGTCAGATGTGTTCAGGGCCGGGGGGTAATTAGGTGTTTTAGGTTTGAACCTAATCCGGCAAAGTATGTGCAAGTTAGAGGCTGTCAAATATACCTAACTTGCAAGACACTTAATCCACAGTGCCTATGAATGTGGTTGTGTTTGATGGCGTGGCTGTGGCTACACAATTAGCTTGCCACCACCGGGTGTGAATGAATAATGTAATTGTAAAGAGTCTTGAGAAAAGCACTATATAGAACCCATATGCAAAGCCTACAATGCCTGCCCCACACATTGTGAGTTTCAATCAACAATTTTCTGACAGAATGCCGTTTCAGACACCTGCAGACACACTGGAGGTGAAAGTGCATGTTTATGTGAAGCCCTGTGTCCTCTATCTAAAGAAACCCCAATAGGCCCATTCCATTCACAGACTTCTGCAGTGAGTCATGTTTTCTGACCTTGACAAAAAACTTGTGTTACTCTGAGTTCGTAGCCTTTGTAGCCATGTCCGTGTCAGTTTGGATGTAAAGTGAGAATAGTTCATTACTGAAACCGCAGGGAGCCCAAGGTCCTCATCTGTACAGTGGACAATTGAATCTGAAAACACGCAGCCTTACCTTGCAGCTGTACGTCTCCCAGGACCTCGTACCCAGGTCACGTAAACAATAGAGCTCCACTCAAACATGGACTTCATTTAGCTCCTTCTGCTCACATCCACTATCCACTTTGTCACAGGATCTTTCTCTGAATTAGATTATAAGGAATAACAAAAGGTTGGACATGTGTTTTGTAACCACATAGTGAGAGGCATTCAGAACGGCTCAAGACCAGGTATTCTGTCTCACGGCCTTAAAGGTGTAGTCCGTAACTTTACTAATATATATATATAAAAAAAAGATTTATCTGACCCTGTTCTATTATTTAAAGTTGGTAATCTGTCATAATTATTAATTTACTTTAGTCCCTCCCCTGGCCTCTACAGCAAAATCAAATCACAGTTGGTGGGATGCTGCTTTGAGCAATAGTGGTCGAGTTTTACTTTAGTAACCTCCCCTGGCTTCTACAGACTTCAGACAATCTATTTTACATCATAGAACAAGGTCAGATCATACATTTTAAGCATGTTTAAATTTTTCTTATTTTAGGAAAGTTCTGGACTACACCTTTAAAGATCAAACTTGATCATCTCCAATTTCAGATCTTGTGAATCAAACACCGATAAACTAAAGACTATTGCTGCTATGGTGTTTTTTAGGGTCGGACATGACTAACATTGCACATTATTTTACTGTCTCACAAAAGTTAGCAGACATGTCCACTGGCTAACAAATGGAAAAAGCGGTTGGTGTCAGGAATAGTTCTAGTTAATTTTCTTCAACCATTGGCACATCTTTTAAAAGAAAAATGCAAGAATATATAGTCATTCATACCCGGACAGTCGAAGCAGCGGACACTTTCAGATATCTTGGGGTAACACTGGACAGCACACTCACCTTTGATCAACACATTATGGCCATAGCAAAGACTGTCAGTCATCCGTAACGTCAAAGTTCTTTATGTTCCCCCCCATCTGTGGTGTCAAAGTATCATTCAGCCCACCCTACTGTATTGTCCCACCTGCTTTTTTAAAATACTCTCTGTCAAAAATTGCTCTAAACTCACAAAGTAGCTAAAATAATAGGGCTCCCCACACCTCCAACAACGCCATAGCCCCCATTGCATTGTCCATAGAACAGACCCTAAACTAACCCTCTGCCCTGAGGACGGAGGTACAAGGCGCTGCAGTGCAGGAGGTACAGGACACTGAGGTGCAGGAGGTACAGGACACTGAGGTGCAGGAGGTACAGGACACTGAGGTGCAGGAAGTACAGGACGCTGAGGTGCAGGAGGTACAGGACGCTGAGGTGCAGGAGGTACAGGGCGCTGAGGTGCAGGAGGTACAGGATACTGAGGTGCAGGGGGTACAGGACGCTGAGGTGCAGGAAGTACAGGACACTGAGGTGCAGGAGGTACAGGACACAGGTGCAGGAGGTACAGGACACAGGTGCAGGAGGTACAGGACACTGAGGTGCAGGAAGTACAGGACATTGAGGTGCAGGAAGTACAGGACACTGAGGTGCAGGAGGTACAGGACGTTGAGGTGCAGGAGGTACAGGACAATGAGGTGCAGGAGGTACAGGACACTGAGGTGCAGGAGGTACAGAACACTGAGGTGCAGGCGGTACAGGAGGACACTGAGGTTTAGGAGGTACAGAACACTGAGGTGCAGGAGGTACAGGAACTTCCCCTCGGCCATTGCTTATCTAAACAGCAGACCCCTGTAGAGCCACATTATGTAATACTCTGCCAAAATGTAATAAAATTTTCACTTCATTGTGAAATTTTGTAATAAAGCGTTGATTTTGCAATTTTTTCAAATTTGCAGACGGCTCCTACAAAAGATGACTTATATTCTCTGCCAGCCCGATTCCTTTCAGAGTGGCCCAGGAATCATGCACATCCCGTTTACAGCACTGGTGGAGTGAGTAATAGCCACGTTGCTGTTTCCTGGGGCGTCTGCCAAAAAAGGTGATTTAGATCGATCGCACGTCTGAGGCCGCGGACACTGTTTGAACACAAGCCTTTATTCTACCACAGAGGAATTCCAAGAGTGTCGAGTGAAGAAGCCCTCACCTAACAGTGACATTTCCAACATGGCAACCAGCAGTTATTAGTCACCTGTTGTGGAGATGGGCCTATTTTTCATGGCAATAACTAAAGACGACTGCACATGAGATGACAGCGATTGCTTTAATGTGCCCTGTGCAAAATAAAGCTGTTGACATGTAAGTTAAATGGTTCAGTATGTCAATTTTGCATTTTGTAATGTATTGTAAATGAAGCATGTCAACAATGTCCATAAAGAGTAACATGCTCCTGTAGAGATACTGCACCGGTGCAGAAGGAAGGGTTGTGCAATTGAGATCTGTGATATAAGATAACCAGACCATCATGCAGTGTTACACAGAACCATCTGGGCTGCCTATCATTTTAAGTATTTGCAAAGAGAAGGCTTAGTAGAATATGGATGGAGCACCAGCTCTGTTGTAGCTGCCAATTATAGAAATGGGGAAGGTACCATTGGTAATATTTCCACATCTCTATTTTTTTCAGAATTAGGCCCATTGGTCCCACAGCCCACTGTTTCCACATTTCTAACCTTTCTAGCCCTAACCCTTAACCCTCACCCCTAACTTCTAACCATAACCCCTCACCCCTAACCTTTAACCCTAATCACTAATCTCTAACCATAACTTCTAACTCCTAACCCCTAACCCCTCAGCTCTAACGTCTAGCCCTAACCCTGTGGGACGATTGGGCCTAATGTTCTAAAAGTTCTAAGAAATGTTGGCTCAATGGGCTATGGGAGCAATGGGCCTAAATTTCAAATGTGGGAACATTGTGTTGTGGGACTAATGGGCCATGGGAACAATGAGCTGTCCCCTAGTAGGGACTCAAGAGAAAAAAATGTGTCAAAAACAAACTACTCTGATGTAAAATGTTGTAATCTGTGGATTGTTGTTGTTTTTGTATATGCATCTAAACCAGGGATCCCCAACCTTTTCGTCCCTGAGAGCTACTTTTCCAAATTGAACGTGGCAGAGAGCTACTCATCTTTACCTGATGCATAGTTTATTTTAACATATAGAAAACCAATTTACTTTTCCTTCCAAATGTATCTATAGATTTATGTTGGTATTCATTAAACCAGCTCAAACTGGTTTACCAGTGTAATTTATGAGCCCTTTGGAGAGCTACTTGAAAACTGGTTGGGAGCTACTGGTTGGAGACCCCTGCCTTAGCGGATACGCCTAAACTCATCTCCGTGT
>JAVQKD010050524.1:0-11386 GCA_036025635.1 Philypnodon grandiceps
CTGCTTAGTATGAAATACTTTATACACTGTTTTAGAGCCTTGCTTTGCTTTTTTATGACTTTTGCTCAGGTCTAATCATTTCTGTAAAAAAAGCATTACCCATAAATCTCATTTAAGTCTAATGTGACTCTTTTCATTTACATTGTATTTTTTGTCATCTTTGTAGCAGGTGCTTGGTGTGGATGGAGTGAACTTCAGTGTACATGTGGAGAACCAGACACAGGTGCGAGACACCATGAGTCGCAAACACCACCGAGTTTACCAGCTCTACAGCCGCACCAGCGGTAAACATGTCCAAGTTCTTGGTCGCAGAATAAGCGCTCGCGGAGAAGATGGGGATAAATATGGTAAGACACCAAAACATATAGTATATTATATTTACAGAGATGCACACTGCCACTGTTTTAGAGCAGATAGTACAAAGACCTGGAGGCTGCACAAGTGCATGCATGAATGGATACAGAATGCAAGTGTGTAGGAGATTGACAAAGGCACACAGACTGGCCTCTGCAGGCTTTGAGAAATGAGCAGTGGAGCTTGTCTTGAGAGTACAAAGACCTCATCGACTAGCTTCTGACTCAATGATTTGCAAGAAAGCTAAAAAAAAAGAAAAAAGAGAGAGAGACAGAGAAACAGGGCAAAGAGGGTGAGAAAAGGTGTTACAAAAGTGTGAGTTCAAGGCAGAGGCCTGTGGCTGGTAGTGTTCAAAACCCCTCCATCATTGATCCTTGCATTGATTTCTCATCCCGTCTGTTGTCTCCTGTGGGTTTAAAACAGCAAGCTTTCTCTTTTGCTCCTTCCTTGATTTGCCTCACACCCCGCTGTCCATCCCCCACTGCATCCTCTTCAGTGCCTCAGTGTCCAACCCATTCTTAAACCACACACTATCAATGGGGAGAAATACCACAGCAGGTCATATTTTAAAAATACATATGGTATAAAAGTATATATTGCATAACAGGAACACTGACATGTTAGTAGGATATGTCACCACCCCACTGACTGTTCACAGAGCAAGTAAATGGTTGAGAAAATGGTGGCACAAGGTACAAACATGAAGCAAAGAAGCAGAAGGGAGATGTAAGGAGTTGAGAAGAAGGCATTATTGATTTCTTTGACCCTTTTGTTGACTGAGGTCATGTAGGAACCATTTTAGGGATTTGTTTTTAAACAGGCTTTTAACAGGTTCGTAAAGAGGATGTTACTGAAATCTTTTGGTTTTTAAGAATGAGAAAACACTAACATAACACAAGAGTAGACAGTGAGTCTGAAAGAGCCGCCTGCTGCTCTGGGCCATCTAGTCTTTCAGCTCTTATCTTTTTTACAAGACCCATTTGTGTTTCACTGCCTCACATCCATGTGTGCGACCCCGCTTATCTGACAACCATCTGTCCAGCCAAAGACATTTACATTTGCCTGTGATTTATAGATGCAGTTTAACAGTAAATCCTTAAACTCTGCGTCATTATTGAACTCCCCATTTCCTTTTGAATTAATTTTAATAAAATTTTAATTCAATTAGTGTTTCATTTATACAGTGTGCTCTGCTAGCTCTAATGATTTTCTTTCCCTCTGTATGTCCCTTTACAAGCCCAGCTTGTAGTGGAGGCTGACACCTTTGGTAGCCAGGTGAGAATCAGAGGCAAAGAAACAAACTTTTACTTGTGTATGAACCGACGTGGCAAGCTGGTGGGAAAGGTGAGCCTGCTCCTTTCTACAGAAAGTATTTCATTTACATACTGACTACTGACCGATGTCTCTGCTTCTCTCTCTGAATGAATGTGGTTGTGTGTGATATCTGTGCTTTATCAGAAGGCCAGTAATCGAAGCGATGACTGCGTCTTTGTGGAAAAGGTTCTTGAAAACCACTACACTGCTCTGATGTCAGCGCGGCACACAGGCTGGTACGTCGGCTTCACGAAACGTGGACGGCCTCGCCGTGGAAATCTCACGCTTCCAAACCAGCAGGAAGTGCACTTCATGAAACGCTTCCCTCCTGGTGAGCAGCCTGACCTGACCACCCCATTTCGTTTCACCACGGTCAGCAAGCGCAGTAAGAGGGTCCGAGCAACCGGGCCTCGCTAACAGCAGGTAACGCTAGCGCCCTCTGACTGATAGCCTACATGGTCATCTCTTCTGTTGCACATGACTCAATGTCTCCCTTTGCTGGAACAGACATTGAAAAGAAATGGGTTGAAACATTTGTGGGGTTTAGCTTTATACCTACTTTTTTGCCACTACAACCCATTAGATAGTAATGACACCTTTCAGTTTGAACTCCCTTACTAGGCAAATGGACCCCTGGAAGCTGAATAGACATGCCTGCCTCTTTTTACAGGGCGCTGAAGACTCCACCTCATGGCTTGTAAAGGCCTTTATTCCCAGCCCAGGCCTTCAGGTCTCCTGTTCTGAACCAACAGGACAGTGTCACGTACGGGATTATAAATGAACCATTAAGACAGAAGAATAGTAGATGAGTCTCAGTGAATAGCTTAACAAGCTTTTTAGCTTTACAAAAAGGGATGAAGAGACATGGGGTAATGCAAACAGAAGGGATTGAAGGATCTGAAATGATCCACCAATAATTGACTGTTGACATGTGACGCACTTAATTGTCTCACTGCTAAATAAGTGAGACTGCCGTGTGGGTGATAAACTGATAAATGAGGAGATGATGAAATTAATGTGTTTCCGAATAAATGTTTATAAAAGAAGACGACAAGGCAATGTATGGTATGGATGATTGTGTGTGAGTGAGTGTGTGCACCAAGAACTACCAAGTGAAGCTGGAACAAAAGGGACTTTGGCGAAGGGACCAAAAACAGTCACTGCTCAAACCTGTGACACTGGCTGCAGGGACTGAAGCTTTATGAACTGGAATGTATCAAACCAAGCTGCACCAAAAATAACACCCACCAAACGAGACTAGCAACCAAAGACAACAGGAGACTTCGGTGTAACTCCTCCTCACCTGCCCCCGGTGGACACACACCATTTGCTGGGGCACAGCGATAATGTGGAGAGTGCCTTCTCTACTAGCATTGCTATAGAAATGACCCAGGGGATGATGGTCCCATGAGAAACTATGTATACAGAGTGCTGCTACCAAGACATTCAATGGAACAAACACGGGAAAAAGAAAACTAAAGGGAACAATTTATTGAAAAGTTATTATATATATATTATATATATATGAAAGAAGACAGAAACCCTTAATAAGCAACGTACTATGATGGTTACTGTAATTGTTACGATAAAATTATTTCATTTATTTATTTCATCTCTGTGTGCAGCCGTCTTTCTCGACTCAGTAAACGTTACAGAAACATTGAGTGTCTTTTTTTTGTTACTATTTTGTTGATTGCTTATTATATTTCAACACAAAACAGGGCCCAAACCACAGAACAAATTCCATTTAAGCTGCATTTGGCAACTGTGGGAACGATTTACATGTGATAGTTTCAGGATCAAGAAAGCAGAGAACAATCTTGGGCAATGATGCATACAAAACATTTCAAGATACTAAGTATGTAAGAGATGTATACGATTTTCTGTAGGCCACTGCTAGACGTAGAAAGAAAAGATCACTCTTTTCTAGAGGGTATCAGCGTTAGTCCAAAACAAACTGCATTTCCCACAACCAAAGTTATGTGACCTTTAAACAAGATGATTTCAAATAGAGCCAGTGAGTAGGTATTTGAAGGCCAAAACAAAACAGATTCTCCAGTGCTCATAATTCTTGCCAGAACCCTCAAAATCTAATCTTGGATATTAAATTCCACGAGTAATACAAATAAAAGATGGTCCAGACCCACCTCTTTGAACTTGCACTTGCACAATACAACTACTAATGTGCTAAAGTCTGTTTTGTTTGTTGTGAATATATAGTTTGGGTGATACAATGATAAATGATCTTTTAGCTCCCCCCTTTTCCTTCCCTAACATAGCGGGAGGTCAGCGGAGAGATGTTGCTGCCATGACCCCATCACACTGGCATAGACACAAACAGCTGACTCAGGGGGAAAAAGGGCTGGACCAGAGAATTCCTTTTTTTCCAATAAGGCCTTCGAAAATCTGCTCCGGAGGGGGTTGGTAGTATAGACTTCATAAGGAGGAGACAGTGGGGTCGGATTGAAAGGGGAGGTGCGGGCCGGTGGAGAAGAAGAGGCGTTAAAGGGTTGCTCATTTCTGGAACGCTGCTCCAGTTCCATTCCGGAATGATGGAAATATTCGGAGTATAGTCCAAACCCAAGAGTGGAAGGTGTATGGTAATCATGTCGGGGAAGGAATGCCAAATATGTGCGTGAGAACGAAAAGCTGTGACCTGAGAGCTGCAGGAATTATGGGCCAAAATCCCACAGACCCAGAGGAAGAACACACACCCATATCCCAACACACATACACACATCATATACTAATGGTGCTCCACCAAGCACAAATCCATCCCACATAGTAACTTATTCCCAGAATTTGAAACATGCTACTATAGTGAACTGAACCCAAAAATGTAGCGAATCAATCCCCCACATGCAGCAGACAGACTTCCTTGCTTTTTCTCCCCCCTCAAAAAAATACACTCTGTACGTAACCAGAGAGATATTGCAAAGACCACAACCTTATTAGACATGGATTTGAAAGAAAAAGACATCTTTGGATTTTATACACTCCAGATGTAGTAAATTTAAGACTCTATGTAATTTCATGTAACAGGTTGTTGGGACTCCCTGCTTGGCCCCTGTGTTTAGGGCAAAAATCATCTTAACAAAGCAAACTGTAAATGATAAATTAGTTCATTGCTCCACCTAGTGTCCAGTCAGGAAAATGCCACATTGGAATATACAGCCTTTTTAGTTAGAATAAACAACCATCAAATACATCCCCCAGAAAATGTTCAACACATGTGCTATTTCCTGTAATCTGGAGTGCTTTAAGACGTTTGCTGGCTTTATTATACTAGTTCGCAATCACAATTTAGAAATATGGATCTATCAAGGATAACAGGTCTAACCAGATTCCAAGAAATCAAAGGTAAAAAAAAATATTGTTACTTTTCTACACTGCCAGTTTACATTTATGGCCCAGTCATATCTATATAAGGCCAAAAAAATGTAGACCATTAAAATACAGTTTTACAGCAGCAATAATCCTAGTATAAATGAGGGTCTATTACCCCAAATCTTCATTGATCTAGAGTCAGCATGTACTAATGCACCCATAGGCTCTGGACTGGGATGTTCTGGAGGGGTCACAGAGGCCATTTTATTCCAAATGCACAACAGTAACATGCACATAATGTTTTCCTTTCATTTTCCATTCGTTTTCCGTTCGTTTTCTGTTCATTTTTCATTCGTTTTCCATTTGGTTTCTGTTCATTTTCCGTTAGTTTTCCATTCGTTTTCCATTCATTTTTCATTTGTTTTCTGTTCATTTTCCATTCATTTTCTGTTCATTTTCCCTTCGTTTTTCATTCGTTTTCCATTCATTTTTCCATTTGTTTTTCATTTGTTTTCTGTTCATTTTCCATTCGTTTTCCGTTCATTTTCCCTTTCTTTTTCATTCGTTTTCCATTCATTTTCCATTCGATTTCTGTTCATTTTCCATTCATCTTCCGTTAATTTTTCATTCGTTTTCCGTTCATTTTCCATTTGTTTTCCCATTCGTTTTCTGTTCATTTTCCATTTGCTTTCTGTTCATTTTCAATTATTTTTCCATTAGTTTTCAATTCATTTTCCATTCATTTTCTATTTGTCTTCCGTTCATTTTCCATTCGTTTTCTGTTCATTTTCCATTTGTTTTCCACAACTGGAAAAAGTGTCAATCATTTTCCAGGTTTTCCAGGATGCGTGGGAACCGTGTATCGTGTGCGGATTCAGATTGAATCTAGTTGCTAAATATTTATATCTTTAAACTGACTGTTTTGATAGCAGGTTTACATTGACATGTATGCAGGAGACATTGTAATTGTGAGAATTATTCACCTTTTTCTTATGCAACTAGCAATTAATATAAAATGTTTAAAATTCAAATAAAAAATATTTAAAAATGGTTTGTCTAAGATCTATAACTTAATATTAAGCTTCTCTTTATAAGTAGCCCATTTTTATGCACTGAAACAGAAATCCGAAGGCCATGTCTCCCTATAACACCCACACACACACACAAGACTGACATTCATTCATGTTCCAGTTGGCTCAACACTCCACCACTGTCAAGTACTTTATTCACAATAAGGTAATTTCTCTTCTTTAAAAAATCATTTTTAATATACAACACAATTTTGACAAGACAAGTCCGTTTACAGCTAAATTTGAGCTCTTGAGTTCCAGCTTCTCTCATAACCAAAGCAAGCACATAGTAGATGGGAAAGGAAGATGGAGTGAGGGACAGATGAGCGAGGAAGTTAGAAGAAAGAATTAAGGAAAAGACAGAAGAACGACAACAGGGACTGCGCTTAATATGATTTCTGTACGAGGAATCAAAATACTCAAATAAAATTAGAAAATAACAGTAATAAAAAAAACAGTAAGAAAGTAAGAGTTAAGAGAAACCAAAGCAGAGGTGTACAAGAATGCTGTATCCAGGACAACCTCACACATGCATGTCTTCTGCTCTGTTCTGTTGCTTCAAGTCCACATACACAAACACACAAACTCAAGTGTGTGCTCCCCGTCTTCCAAACGCGTGTGCATCTCTGGGGGCAGGAGGAGGTGGGGGGGGGGGGGGGCGGGGGCAATCCTTCCCTTGTTTCCTAGAGCTGAGCAAAGAGTCTCTGTCTCCCACAGAACAGCTCCAGTCATCCTCTGTCCAACTGTGCCATTGTGTCTACATCTGTTTCATATATATATATATATATATATAAATATATATCTATTAGCGATTCCTTTTGAATGAAAACTTCTTTTTGCAGGGCTGGAAAACTGCAGAGCTTTTAAGAAGAGCTTGTGGCTTCTATAAAAAGGTCAATGTTAATACTGTACTTTACAAACATAAATTAGTATTAGAACTTATTTGGACATTGTTTGTATAGAAGGGCATCTTAATCAGTGTTTATCTGGGTGTATGTCAAGGAACTGGCGGGCAATGGGCACAAGCTTAACAGTCTGTCAGAAAGGGCCAAAGGTGTAGGGCAGGTGGGACATGGACAGAGAGATGACGAGAAGGAAAGAGAAACAAGGACTCCTTTCCACAATGGTTTCACCCATCATCAGCTAATCAGCCCTGGGCTCCTCCAAGAAAAGATGCGGTAGATGGCGCCACCTGGAGGACAGACAAAAACAGTAAAAGGTTCATTGGAAGAACACATTTTATGGATATAAAATGATTAGGTTTCAGGAGTGTTTTTACCTGCTATCTTGAAATGTAAGTGTAGGTGCGAGAAGGGGATCGACCCTCTGACTGGCCATTAGTCGAGACGTTCAAGAAGTCCCAGATCAGGATAGTGTCGTCATGAGAACTGCTGATGATTTGAAACTCATCAAACTGGAGACGGAAAACACGGCCGGAGTGCTCCTGCAATCAGGCAAATGCAGTTTTAACATTACCATGTGCAGTCAATAACATGTATGCTTCATAGCACATAAAAAAGGCAATTTTACAATTAGTGTATAATAACTTTTTTTCATAGTTTGTCTGGCCCTGCGACTTATAGCCAGGTGTGACTTATAGATCAAAATATATATAATTTTTATGGTTTATAATCCTTTACTTTCACACCACCATTTTAAAATGCAGACCCTCAGATTTGACAGTGACGTGCTCACTGCACGTCACGGGGGACGACGGGGGAGTGTCTCAGGAAGAGAGCGTTGTTTTGGTTTCATGTGGAGAAATGCTTCAACTTTAGCGGCAGTTAAAATTGACAGCTCATACAACTAGCATAGATTATTAAGAGAGATAGTAGTAATGATAAAAGTTAATACAGAAAGGATAATGCACTGTTTAGGAGCTGTTTATTTTGCTTTATTATCACGTATTGGGAAACTATCGGTTACACACGCACCTGCTGCTGTAGTGGAGGATAAAGCCTCAAACACGTGAGTCTGATGTATTTAACCCTCTGAGATCTGCTTCACTTGTTTCTTTCTTAGGTCTGTGCTTCTTTGTGTCTGTATACGTCTGTGCAGGTGTGTCTGTTCTTGGTCTTAGATTTTGTGATGTGCGACTTATATTATATGTTTGTTTCATCTTCATGACGCATTTTTTGACTGATGCGACTTATACTCCAGAGCGGCTTATAGTCCGGAAAATACGGTAATGCTTTAATAAATTTAAAATATAAAATTATCCACATTCACAAGTTCTCACTTTTGAGGGAGTGGAACAGTTTAAAGGTCCACTGCCCCCTACTGGTAAAATAAATATACTACATTTCGCAGCTCTGTTAAAAAGTTTAGTACGGGTGTATCTATACTAGACAGGTCAGTGTGTTTATTGTCATATAGATGATCCTAAAAGCCTCATACTAACCACTAGAGTGCGTAGACATAACGTGCTAGCAGGAGCTCTGGGGTCAAGCGCCGCCTGTAGGTCCCACACTTTGATCTTACTGCAAAAAGAAACAGAAAGGCAATGTCAGAAATATCAGTCGTGTAGTCTAAAAATACTTCATGATTGTGTGCAATTTCATACTTTAATGTAACATAAAAATAAACATAACTTTTATATTTTTCCCTGCAAAATGTTCTTCCAAAACTATCCACTGACAATGCTGTTGGTAATGATGATCAAATGTGGGCCATGTAAACAATGGCTGATACGTGATAAACTCAACCATTATTAATTGTATTCAATCAGATCAATCAGGTGAATACTTTTTAGTTTTGAATGCCACTAATTAACACTAATTAAACCTGCACACCCTGAATCTTGATCTGAACATTGGCACAAAACAAAAGTGTCATTGCACAACCTTGTGATTGAGAATAAAAGATACATTAACAAAACTCACCCATCATATGCACCACTAACAATCCTCTTGTTGTCAAAGCGAATGCAACGCACCAGCTCCTCGTGACCCTCCAACACTCGCAAACATGCTCCACACTCTATATCCCATAACCTGCAAAAAGACCCAAAAACAGATAAATGTTAACATTTCTTAATTCTATTTGCAAGCACACAACTAAACATGCCTTCTCACCGAATTGTGTTGTCCGACGACCCGCTGACCACAAGACGATCTCGATATTGTAGACACGCAATGCCCCGCTTATGACCATTTAGAGTGCGCACAAACTCACATGTACTAGTGCTCCATACCTACAGGTGATCATTTTTTAAATTATTATTATTATTATTATTGATACAATCCGTGTAGGTCATGTCAAAAGCCTTTCGACTAGTACCTTGATTGTGCGGTCCCCTGAGGCTGACACAATGTATTTGTCATCAAAGTCGACCACATTGACCGCAGCCCGGTGTCCAACCAGAACGCGCCGTAGACTGATGTCTGTTGGAGACGCCATGTCCCATACTGCAATGGAGCGGTCCTTGGAGCACGTGACCATCAGCCCATTGGCAAAGCGCAGATGAAGCACAGCCTCATTATGGTGGATCAATGTGTTGAGCACCTCTCCTGTTGTCACCTCCCACACCCTGCCAATAATCAGAAAGTACATTATTGCAAGAAAAAGAAAGGGGGGGTGAAAAAAAATCTGAAAAGATAGCAGGAAGACGGAAAAGGGTGATTTAAGTCGAGATTTATGTTTGACTATAGAGAATGGAAAAGCTATGTAATGGTACCAGAGAAATAAATAAAACAATGGAGACGTGAGAGTTTTGTTTATTAGCTTTAGCTTGTAGCACCAGTCAGGTTTCTCACATAATGCGGAGAGTACAGAACATGGTACATGGTACAGGGCCCCACCGCTGGGCACTTAAAATCAAGTGCAGAACCCTCTGGAAAAGCTGACACCGAACCAATAAACAAAGCTCATGTCAAACTGTTGCTATGGAAATTAAGTCACATTTTCCTTGGACACTACCCAACGAGTAGGGCTGAAGTGTGAAGTAATAAGAGAATTAATGTTGAGCTTCTGTGTGCAGTAGCCAACCAAGTGTCAACATTCACTCAAAAGCCAGCCATTAAAATACTAGAAATAAAACAAACATATTCATCTGACTATGAAACAATAAACTTCTAGATTTTGTTTCCATTTGGTATAAAAAGCTGATTTGTGAATAAAAACAAACACTGGCTTTGGATCATTTTGACCTTTCATCATGGTCCAGGCACATCTGAGAAATGTACTCAAATTATTAGTGGGGAATTTTATTAGATGATGTTCTCATACATGTATCTTACAAGACGTTCTCTAAATTAGATTGTGCTGAGCAAAATGAGTTAAGACATTCGCAAAAATAGATAATATGAGTGCTTTAAAAATCAAGTGTTTGAAAACTGTATGAACACAGATCAACAGAGGGCAAGTTTAATAACGTGTCTCGTCTCATCTTTTTGTTGATACCTGACAGTGGAGTCGGAAGAGCCGGTGACGATGACCCTCTCGTCATACTGCAGACATAACACTGAACCTGTGTGACCGGTCAGTATCTTCAGACACTCCAGAGTTTGTTTATCCCATATCTGTGGGAGGGAAAAAAAGAGAAAAAAAATATATAAACAGCAAAACCAAGCCTTTTAATAGTGCCCTCTTCTACTAGTTACAGGAGTAGGCTTTACAACAGACTAGCTTGTCCCCATTTTGTGGGTACAAGGAGTCATCTGAAATAGCAGTGGCTACATGTCAGTGAAGGATCTCAAGTCATCCGGGTGATTACTAAATACGATTAAAAGGTAAAGAACCCGTGTTCTCTCCTATTGTTAAGGCGAAACTTGGGAGTGAAACCTTTTGTGCTTTAGTTTTGCCTTATGGTTGCTGGTTTATAGAGTGATGGAAGATGGTAACCCAGACTTTTCATCAAATAATTTTTTCTAACTAGGCCTGTGCTGTCGTCCCTGACAGCAAGGTGCATATCGGCACCTTAATCAGACATTGTGTGATTCTAAGGGTTTTAATATTGTTAACAAGCAATTAAGAGGCCTCGCCCCCAAACCATGACAAACATGGGAAGGGTCTATTTGACTTTTTTGATTTGTCTGGACGTTTATGAAGAATGTTTTTGGCAAATTCTGAAAATTCCCTAAAACTAAATTCTTCTTTCAGTCTAGAAGGGGCGCTATAGAGGTAACTGCCATCATATTAGTCAGATGTGTTCAGGGCTGGGGGTATTTAGGTATTTTAGGTTTGAGCCTAATCCGGCAAAGCACGTGCAAGTTAGAGGCTGTCAAATATACCTGACCTCCCAAATTCAATTCAAAATGGCCGACTTCCTGTTTGTTGTAGGGCGGGGTCATAATAATATTTTATGTTGGGTACACTGTGGA
>JAVQKD010050797.1:0-10146 GCA_036025635.1 Philypnodon grandiceps
ACACCACAATCACACTAACACATTCATACATGCTCTTGACCACCACAATCACACAGTCACACTAACACATTCATACATGCTCCTGACCACCACAATCACACTAACACATTCATACATGCTCCTGACCACCACAATCACACCAACACATTCATACATGCTCCTGACCACCACAATCACACAGTCACACTAACACATTCATACAGGCTCCTGACCACCACAATCACACTAACACATTCATACATGCTCCTGACCACCACAGTCACAAAGTCACACTAACACATTCATACATGCTCCTGACCACCACAATCACACAGTCACACTAACACATTCATACATGCTCCTGACCACCACAATCACACAGTCACACTAATATATTCATACATGGGCAAGTTGGGTGAAGTGTCTTGCTCAGGGATTCGAGGGTGGGATTCGAGCTGGGCGACCATACGGTTGCTGAGCGAACTATTGTCCACAGCACCACTGCCGCCCCACTAGCTATTAACTGTACTTTAAAACGCATTTGAAGAAGGCTACATAAGAAAGTGGCCAGTGTATAAAAGTCCATAAACACAATCATATAAAGCAGGTCTCACTTCTGCCACACACCTGATGATTAATGTATTTCTCATTTTCCTCTCTGCCCCTGTCTCTTCAGCACAGTCTCACCTGCACCGCTTCTCTGGTGCTGGAGCGGCTCTCCCACCGGGTGTCAGCGCTCACATGTGCCTCAGAAGCGGATCCTGCCCTGGCGCAAGTCCCCGCGGAGGTGGAAGAGGAGGAGAAGGAGGTGGAGGAGGAGGAGGAGGTGGAGGAGAGGAACGTGGACGAGGGCTCACTCCAGACGCCTCCCAATTAGGACAAAGTGCATTTGGTCTATCTGTGTGAGTCAGGCAGCACACGGGCCTTATAAAAACTGTCCAACGAGAAGGATTCGATTAGTTTAATTAAGTGTTACGATAAAAGACACTGGTTAGAATATAAAACCACACGTGCCATATAAAACAACTCAAAAGCCGTGATCTCATGCCGGGGTAGTAAACATAACTCATGAAAGAGCTCATTAGGCTAATAAATGCACTGACAAATGAAAAATCTTCACCTGTAATGAGGGGTATGCTCACTGGGATTTGTGTGATTATAAAATGGGCAATGAGCTGATGTGCTGTAAATAGTGTAAGTTTGGGTCTAACGGTTGTTGCTGCTGCTGGCTGCTGGAGTGTGGCTATACAAATTGCTACATTGCCAAGAGTTCATTCCTCATCACCAGAGCAAATAACTTGGAAATAAAATGTTCTATAAATGTACTATGATGAACACAGTGTTTTGCCATTTTAAAAAGATTCTCCAAAGAGGAAGATACGGTGTGTATATAGGAATAAACAGGTGAACAAAAATATTAAACAAACCAAATATCAAAAAAAGTTATAACAACAATTGCAACATAGGCGATTTTAAAGTCTTACAATTTAAGTTCAGAAAAAGCTGGGGGGAAAATCAGTTCTCGTTTCTCGTTTAGCTGCTCAGGCATGACACGAGGTTGGTCTGTTCTCGTGCTGGCCTCGTCTTTTGGCCGGTCAGTGGCACTGTAGTCCTCTGCGCTGCTCTCAAACTATATTTCTGCCCTCTGGAACTACAAAGGCAACAATAACAACAGCTGCACTTATCAGACTGGGGACTGAACAGAAGAACATGGCGTAAGGATGACTTGAGCAAATCTTTGCCAGTTTGCCGCGTCTGAAGCTGTTTTGCACTTGTTTTCATGGCCAAACATCTCCCAGCTTGTTGTTCCGCTTCATTTTTGCGCGTCAACAATAAGGAGCATGCTGTTGGAACGACGGCGAGCGCGTTAGAAGGAGCGCCTTTCACTCAATGGGCTTTTTATATTTAGCTCTGTGAGGGACGAGGAGCAGCGGAAAGAAGAGACCCAGAGACCGGTGTTGTCTGGCATTTTGATCCCTTGGAGACCGTCTCGAGAGCGAAACGAACCCCCCAAAACTTGTCGTTGGCTTCGCGGTGCGCGTTATCAGGCTATGTGGTGCTGAGGGCGCTGTGTGTGTGCGTGTCTGTGTTTGTGTTTGAGGGGAAATAGCGCATTTTTTATTTCGAGCTTGGCGCGGGGAAAGATGATGATGGCCGGTGGTGGCGGAGCAGCCGTGGACCATAACGGAATATACTCCAACCCGAACCTCCATAGCCTGCAGCAGCCGCCGCACATGGAGACGGACAACGCGGACTCCCGCAAACGGCCGCTGGAAACTCCGGGTGAGGAGGCCGGCTGTACCAAACGTACCAACACTGGAGGTAAGAGAACACAAGTAGGCTACCACAGGCTCCTCCACAGCAAGTCATTTCATGGCTCCTCTTTTTGCAGATGGGCGCGTAAAATCTAACCACAGCTTTCCACTTTATGTAAAAGAAGCCATTTGTAGGATAAAAGCAGGTTGGGGGTTGTATATGGAGCTTTAACGTGCTGCACCTGTGCTCCACAAAACTGGCATGGTTTATAAGGCTCTTACTTCATCCTCAGTACATCAGCATCTGTCTGAGACAGGTCTGCTTTGAATTGAGCAGCCACCTCAGTGCTCCACAGTACTCCACATCTGGAGAGACTATTTAATCATATCCCTCATTTAGTGTTTGCATAGCAACAATAATGTTGGGAATAATTAAAATATTCCTCCTACAATAGTGATGGTCTCCTATTTGACATGCTCGGGCAAAGGGTTCCTCGCTCACATGGAGGCCAGAGATAAATCTAGACATTTTCCAGAGAGGTCTATGTGAAGAGGCAGTTGTGATGGACAGTTTGGAGAGAGTTCACAACAGGGTAAATAGGAAACACATGGCAGAAAGTGCAGTCCCTAACATAATGAGATGAGTGCAGCAAACCTTTTGGCTCCTCTGGTTTGGGACCACTCGGCTGGTAGAGAACAAAACAGTGAATCACCCTCATTGTGTGTCTGTGAAACATCCACTTGGCTCTACAGCTCTACAATGGCCTAAAATCCTATTGTCTGACAGAGTCAGCATGGGCTGGCCTGACTCAAATGTTTCTGGTGTAATACTGAAGAACTGAGTCCACTTAGTAACGACCTGTAGTTAGTGTCTGTGCTATCATAACCTTTCACTTGGACATTGACACGTCTTTCCGGTTCAGGACGAGGGTCTCTTGTAAAATCTGAAACTGGTGCAGTGCTGCCAACTAATGCTATTTGTGTACGAATGTGGAGGGAAAGCAAACAGGTGAAAATTATATAGCCCAAAGCACTTCTGCACTCATCACCAGTAGTACTTTTATTTATAGTTTACTATATAAGCAACAGCTATGCATCTGTTTAGTATGTAATGTCATCCCAGGCCTTTAGCATCTTTTCAATCACTCAAGCTCACATTAAAAATTGAGTTTACGACAGAATGGGTAGCATATTTTAGCAATTACCCTAAATTACGACTCTCTGTTGTAAGCACTAGTTATTCTATTAGGCTTTAGAAATTAAGATTACATCTTACAACAGACCAGAAAGGACGGAGAAGACTAAATATTGTGACATTAAGACTGAATTCATAGAACAATTACAGGCTACCATCTTTTATCACAACAATGTCACCCAATTTTAGCAATTTTATTTTAATTTCAAGCTTGGGAAGGCTAAATGGCAGTGGCCTGTCAGATAGTGAGGAAGAGGAGTTTGCACACATGCTGTCAGCAGAGCAGATGATGGCTGAATCACCAGTCACATCTTATTTCAGTGTCTGATTGTAATGCACTGCGGCTCACGGGGACCACTTATTAACAACCTAATGTTAATTGCCTATCCATGGAGAGTTCGCCGTCTCCTCGCCATATGCTGTAGCAGTTTGCTTTGTCTGCCTCTGTAGCCACACAGTCCTGCCTTAACAGTGATAGCAGCATTACATCCATTTTCTAAGAGGGTGCTGCATCTTTGCCGCACCCCACAAATGTAATTTTGGAAAAGCACTGATAAAGCCCCTTCGTGCCACCAGACGCAGATTCAAAGAAAATGCAGCCTCCGTATGCCCATTAGTACCTCGATAAAAAACTGGAATGACTAGTCACATGTTGTTCTTTCTTTCAGGAGTGTGTTACCCTTTCATTCTCTGTACGCACCATTCCAGGTAATACAAATGGCTGAGGGATGTGAAAATTACATTTGGAGAATCCTAATGGATAGTATAAGTTTATAATCCTCACCCTCTTTATACCAAACTGTCACTTCTATAATACTATCACACAGCACCTTTCCACCGGGCTTCCTCTTCATTCAAGGCATCTCTTCATCACAGTCGCATCCAAACTCCAGTCTGGAGATGCATGTTTAATTGTGTGCTGATGAAAAACATTTGGGAGCAGCAGTGTCCTGCTCTCAAGAGGCTGCAGAGGGAAAGGTGTTCCAGATGGCCCAACATATCCTGTCTGCAGTCAATACCTGATCACTTCATTATGGCTAATAATCCATATCTCCGAGCTTTATCTCATTATCTCTTAACTGGCTCTTTCTTGTGTGAGATTTACATTTTTGTGGTAAAGGTATATCCCAGAGAATATTTTGTGTGTGCGTCTTTAATGCATTCACACACAGACTAAACCAACAAAACAGTTATACAGTTTTATGCTCTGTAACACAGAAATCATGTGGGGTTACGCCTACACAAAGCAGATGTGTTTGAAGTAATATCTCCTCACACTTTATGTATTGTGTCATCTGCAAACATTACCTCCTATTTCATATAATGTATTACATATATTACATATAACTTGTCTGACACTAGTGTTAGACAGGCTGATAATCTTCTGCCTTCCCTGTAATCACCACTCCCTTGACTGTGTCTGATATTGATCACATTATTCCAACCGAACTGATCATTAACATGACTGGCAGTTACAACAAAGAGAAGAAAGCCTGTGTTCTTTCAAAGCTGAGCCCCTCGTTGTGCATTTATAGCTGTGGACAATTCGGCAGCACTGAATGAGGAAAATGACTCTTCTTTTATCACCATTGCCCTTCTCTCCTCAGAAAGAACATCTTTCATTAATTTCTCTTTCTAATTATCCATACTCTGAGCCCATGTTGCTGGCAAGCAAGTGCCATCCAAAAGGTTATGTAGCAGAGGGATTAGGTATGATCTCGTAATGTTGCTAATGGAAAGGTTGGCACAGGAATGTGAGCAGTATTTTCATTTTTTTAAATTTTTGGTGGGAAGGACACAGGTGCCCTTGCAGAGCGATGTGACGTGAGCGGACTGTGAATTTGCCAGGTGGCAGTGAAAGAGAGAGGGTGATAGAAATAAGACAGACCAAAGCGAGAGAAAGGAGAGATAGACCATAGAGTCTGCAGGGAGGCTGTGTCTATAGACCAGCATCTCACACTGAATCAGAATGCTCTGAATTTTCTGGAAGCCTTTCGTTCCAACACTAAATGGGCCACAATTTCAGGTTTTGATTTGAGGATGAAAGTATTCAGCAGTCCACTAGAAAATGAGCCCTTTTTAAGGTTCCCTGGAAAGAGTGATTGATCCGGCGTGGCTGGACTCGGCCGGCGTCCACGCACGGACACTCCACACAAGCAGATTACGCTCGTCCACTCACATAAGATACCTCTCGGTGTTAGATTTATAGGCGTAGTGATTGGCTTCATCACCCCCCTCCACCATTCTGCGGCACTGCCATTTGCAATGGTTGATGAGCCCCTCCGCCCTCTCAAACATGGCCGTCTAAGGCATTGGGGGTGGGGGATTGGAGGAGAGGAAGGTGGGTGGCGTAAGGCACGCCGTCTCCGATCACTCCTCCTCCACCTCCTTCATCATCTGTGCATGTTATCCATACACCTCTTCAAACACTGTTGAAGGTCACTTTACAGGCGCCCCATTCAGCGCCCAAGCCCGCTCTCCGGGCCACTTCACCTTTGTCACTTTCTACTAAAACACTGAGTGAATGGGCTGCCATACTTTATAGTGCTGCGTCAAAAGAGGCGGGGTAGGGAAGAAAATTCAATTTTTTGGGACCAGCATAAGGGGGTGGGGACATGACGTGCTGTGGGGGGGCGGCCGGCGATTGGCCGATGGAGGTGTCAGTCCTGCGTGCTACTGCAGACGGACAGGCCACTCGATGAATATGGATGAGAGCAGTGAAAAGGGTGATGCGGCAGGGAAGACCCCCCCCTTCAAACCGATGCAGGCTCGAACAATGCGTGCCGTCTTTCACTGAAAACACTGAGAGCCTGCATTAGCATTTTCTCAGACAATTGAGGCTCTGGCCAGCTGCAGGCATGGCTCGGATGCTGCGGTGAAATCTATTTTACCGCACTCACTGATGAATTAGACCTCGGTGAAAAAGGTCGACTGGCCGCATTCCTTAGCACTACCGTTGCACCTATGCCTAGCCTAATGTTAAGATCCCCTTTAGAGATTGTGCCCCGGCATTGATGGCGATCTGACAGAGGACTTGAGCAGCAGCAGATCTCAGAATGGGTAAGCGTCCAACTCTTTTTGTGTGACTTGTTGAGTTTGTCTTTCACGTACGTACCATTTCATAGTCGCGGAGCTCATTGACCATTGTTACTCATTTTAGTTGTAGCGTCCTTGCTGGCTGACAGCAGCAGGTTAGTCCATTGAAATGCAGAATGGGTAGTGGAAAGGAGGGAGGACGGTCACAAGGCATTTCCTCCTGACCCACCCCCCTTCAGTGACTTAACTAAACACATTTGGCTCAGTGTCCATGTCTCTCCTCCAAGCCATCCTTCCAGTGTTGGAAGCCGGGGTTTGAACTGACACCCCACTGGCTCACATTCCCAGTGTGCCCCACTGCTCCCGTTCCCTGGCGGATTGCAGCAACAGATTGCCATGTTTACTCTACCACATGACGCCATTAAAACCTGTTACTGTGATCTCAGACACTAGGACAGAATTAATTATTGACTAATGGCAGCAAACGTGGCTTTTAGGGCAATAGAGGAGTCTTGGTGGTTCCTCCCCTGCTGGCCCTACTCTGGTTCAAGACCAGCACAAAGTTACGCAGTGGATTTGGGCTTGTCTGTCAACAACAGGTCTTTAGACATTTGCAGTCAGTTTTATACTAAAATCTTCTATGGCTCCTATGACTTCATATATGTTGTGATTGTAGCAAGCGCTTAAAAGCTTTAGAAGGACTGTCAGTCATGAATGATCTTTATTTTCTCACCAAGGTCATTTTATTGTTATCCGCTGAGAGGAAAACAGAGGGGACTGCAACAACAGACAGAAATCCAAGAGTCAGTCGAGATGTGAAGAAACATAAAGCCGTTTATGTGGTGCCTGTGTTACTATGATCCCACATTTGGTTTCTTAATGCGACGCCATTAAAATTACATTCACATTAAAAAATAATTCAAGTGTATCTGATATTGTTGAAGTCATGTCTTGTCATGTCTTCGTTTGTTTTTTGGGACTGGAGATCGTGTCGAACAACCATTGTCAATAATTTATAATGACGTTAACAAACATGTCATTGCGTGTATATTTGTCAGAGCCATTGGTTCTGGAGCACCAGCCTATGTCTGAATCGAACATGAGAGGCATATTAATGCAATAAGCAGAAGATCTAACATGTAGGCTGTGAAATTCCTTCATGTCACAGTGCCATATCCATTCCCATCTGAGTCTAATGAATGCATCACTCAGGCAACAGGTTGGTTCTCATGCTGGGTCGATCCACCTCTATCTTATTTTGCTGCTTATCATGCTGGACATGTCTCTATGCTAGCGCCTTATACCAAGCATAGGATGTGCAGTCGTAGTAAGGCAACCCGTGATTAGTGGCTACAGAGGGACATTCTATGCTTTACAAGAACTCACAATCGCATCATACCGGGACGTCCAGTGCATTTTTACATCTCTGCTTGCTGGAGTGACGTCACCTTTGAGGCAGCTGAGAAGGATCCGGACAGTGACGTCATTGCATCGATATCAGAATGCAGAGCAAGAATATTTCAGTGCAACGGTACAGGCACCTGTTTACCCAAATGTTCCCGAGATGCAATTTTTGGTAATTCAGTGGGGAATCACAGCAGCTCCTCCGACTATAAATACAACATCTTCAATTTACTCCTGTCAGACACAAGTTCCTTAATGATAATCAGGTCAACAATGTCCAAGCTCCCTATGTGGCTGATTGTTTTATATGTAGATTGAGGCACTTAATTTGATAAGGTGTATTCTCGGGCCTCGGATCCTGATTAATTCTTGATTAACTATAACAAACTTTGCACCACTCTACTGAAGATGCTTCAAAATGATGAACTGTCAGTCAGAGTACTACAAGCCAATGTAAGCCGCCCGAGCCTTCCCCAAAACGGAGGAGATTTAGACCATCTTGGCAGTGTACCACTTATACAAATCTGTGGGATTGGTTCCCATATGCTCTCCACACTTCTACTCATTATCAGGGATCACTCTGCATCTGCATTCATGGACTACATCAATACATCACATACTGTCATTTAGTACAAATATATTCATATGAGCCACAGTTATTTATCTTAAATAGGGGACACTGGACCAGGTCGCTGTATTTAGACAGAGGTGGTGAAAACTCCTTGAAAACAGTTAAAATTAGACCTCTGCAAGCCGGAAAGGAGGTCATCATTTACTCTACTAAAATCTGGGCCAGGACAACGAATATGTCACTGATCGGCCATAAAACATGAATGCACCGACTGCAACAAAGAGACATAGTCCTCAATACATATCTTTAATATAGCGCCTCAATTATAGTGGGTTTGTGCTTTCTGTACACGTAACAAAGTTATGTGTATTGCCATTGTGAATCTGTGCTTGTTCAGGGCATGTGAGCGGGAGGGGGTGTGAATAGTATGGTGTATATGATGGTGTGCAGAGCCTCTATATAAGATGTAACTCTTTCCCACTTTGTGTGTCTGTCCCCCAGAGGAGGGTGAGTACTTCCTGAAGGTGCTGATCCCCAGCTATGCAGCCGGCTCTATAATTGGCAAGGGCGGCCAGACCATCGTACAACTGCAGAAAGAGACGGGTGCCACCATTAAGCTGTCCAAATCCAAAGACTTCTACCCAGGTGAGAGTTGATGCCGAGCCGTAATTAAAATAGAGCATAAATCAGGCTATATGTGGGGCGTTGTCTGACTCGTCATAGAGGGAGACTGATGCCATGGTGCAACGCAGCATTTCACTTTTCTTCACAATTTGTTCCTGTGAATAATTATCCATTTTCATCACACAGCAATAATAATAAACTGTCCAAATTTCATTATCCTTATGTCCTTGAGCGACAGACGAGCATGTACTTCAGTCTCTGCTGGTAGCACTGTCAGTCGCAGGCTTTCACTTTATTGCTTGTTGTGTACTTGCTTACACTGCAATCACCGCTGCATATGTTCTTTAGAGCTTTTTTTAATTGTCCGGCTTCCATTTTATAGCTGCAGAGAGAGCATGTAGAAATGCACAACCCAAAAGCACTATGTATCAGCAGAGAAGGATGCCCGCGCAGTTCAGTGACCCCTATCACATGGAGGTCGGAGCCAGAGCGCCTTATCCCGAGAACACAAATGGCCAGAGTCGCAGTAGCGTCTGGCTGTTTGTCCTTCATGCCTCAGAGGAGGCTTCAACCTGCTGCAAAAAACAGGTGCTCAGCTTCTTGTCCCTTATTAGGTCCAGATGTTTTGGGTGATAACTGATGGAGCCAATATTCACTACGTCTACGTTTACTTTATTCACAACATCAGCAGTTACAGAAGTGTAATTGACCTGTGTGTATAGAAAAGCTGAGTATGTACAAGTGAATAATTTTAAAATGCCTCTATATATTATTCAGCTGGTCTAGACAGTTATACCTATTCTCTTCACAGATCTCCTCACGCCCTTGAAAAAAGGGCTTGGAAAAACATCCCACAGATTTCCACTGTATCAATCCTTTTTTTTGACTATTTAAATTTAAATGTTCTTGCTCTTCATCCTGTGGGTTAGTTCAAATGTAGTTTCTATTTTTTCTATTGTTAAAATGAAAACAATGGCCAGTTTTAGCGTGGCTTAAGAAGTTTGTGTGAAGTGTGACTAGATTAATACCTTACAAAAGTGAAAGTAAAAAATGCAATGCCAATATACAGAATGACTGCTGTT